>CAVNZG010000129.1:0-48777 GCA_963693315.1 Diogma glabrata
GAGAATATCTCTTAAGCAGGTTATCCCAGGGTTCTCAAAATTTGGGTTTATTATTGTTTTTTGGTCTACAGTAATAAAATATGAAAAAAATTAATTTCAGAGAAACTCTTATTTCAACGATACCCTTGCTTGCTTCAGTCAATGTTAAAGAATATAAGGTTGAGAATATCTCTTAAGCAGGTTATCCCAGGAATCTCAAAATTTGGGTTTATTATTGTTTTTTGATCTACAGTAATAAAATATGAAAAAAATTAATTTCAAAGAAACTCTTATTTCAACGATACCCTTGCTTGCTTCAGTCAATGTTAAAGAATATAAGGTTGAGAATATCTCTTAAGCAGGTTATCCCAGGGTTCTCAAAATTTGGGTTTATTATTGTTTTTTGGTCTACAGTAATAAAATATGAAAAAAATTAATTTCAAAGAAACTCTTATTTCAACGATACCCTTGCTTGCTACAGTCAATGTTAAAGAATATAAAGTTGAGAATATCTCTTAAGCAGGTTATCCCAGGGTTCTCAAAATTTGGGTTTATTATTGTTTTTTGGTCTACAGTAATAAAATATGAAAAAAATTAATTTCAAAGAAACTCTTATTTCAACGATACCCTTGCTTGCTTCAGTCAATGTTAAAGAATATAAGGTTGAGAATATCTCTTAAGCAGGTTATCCCAGGGTCTCAAAATTTGGGTTTATTATTGTTTTTTGGTCTACAGTAATAAAATATGAAAAAATTAATTTCAGAGAAACTCTTATTTCAACGATACCCTTGCTTGCTTCAGTCAATGTTAAAGAATATAAGGTTGAGAATATCTCTTAAGCAGGTTATCCCAGGGTTCTCAAAATTTGGGTTTATTATTGTTTTTTGGTCTACAGTAATAAAATATGAAAAAAAGTAATTTCAAAGAAACTCTTATTTCAACGATACCCTTGCTTGCTTCAGTCAATGTTAAAGAATATAAGGTTGAGAATATCTCTTAAGCAGGTTATCCCAAGGTTCTCAAAATTTGGGTTTATTATTGTTTTTTGGTCTACAGTAATAAAATATGAAAATAATTAATTTCAGAGAAACTCTTATTTCAACGATACCCTTGCTTGCTTCAGTCAATGTTAAAGAATATAAGGTTGAGAATATCTCTTAAGCAGGTTATCCCAGGGTTCTCAAAATTTGGGTTTATTATTGTTTTTTGGTCTACAGTAATAAAATATGAAAAAAATTAATTTCAGAGAAACTCTTATTTCAACGATACCCTTGCTTGCTTCAGTCAATGTTAAAGAATATAAGGTTGAGAATATCTCTTAAGCAGGTTATCCCAGGGTTCTCAAAATTTGGGTTTATTATTGTTTTTTGGTCTACAGTAATAAAATATGAAAAAAATTAATTTCAGAGAAACTTTTATTTCAACGATACCCTTGCTTGCTTCAGTCAATGTTAAAGAATATAAGGTTGAGAATATCTCTTAAGCAGGTTATCCCAGGGTTCTCAAAATTTGGGTTTATTATTGTTTTTTGGTCTACAGTAATAAAATATGAAAAAAATTAATTTCAGAGAAACTCTTATTTCAACGATACCCTTGCTTGCTTCAGTCAATGTTAAAGAATATAAGGTTGAGAATATCTCTTAAGCAGGTTATCCCAGGGTTCTCAAATTTGGGTTTATTATTGTTTTTTGGTCTACAGTAATAAAATATGAAAAAAATTAATTTCAGAGAAACTCTTATTTCAACGATACCCTTGCTTGCTTCAGTCAATGTTAAAGAATATAAGGTTGAGAATATCTCTTAAGCAGGTTATCCCAGGGTTCTCAAAATTTGGGTTTATTATTGTTTTTTGGTCTACAGTAATAAAATATGAAAAAAATTAATTTCAAAGAAACTCTTATTTCAACGATACCCTTGCTTGCTTCAGTCAATGTTAAAGAATATAAGGTTAAGAATATCTCTTAAGCAGGTTATCCCAGGGTTCTCAAAATTTGGGTTTATTATTGTTTTTTGGTCTACAGTAATAAAATATGAAAAAAATTAATTTCAGAGAAACTCTTATTTCAACGATACCCTTGCTTGCTTCAGTCAATGTTAAAGAATATAAGGTTGAGAATATCTCTTAAGCAGGTTATCCCAGGGTTCTCAAAATTTGGGTTTATTATTGTTTTTTGGTCTACAGTAATAAAATATGAAAAAAATTAATTTCAAAGAAACTCTTATCTCAACGATACCCTTGCTTGCTTCAGTCAATGTTAAAGAATATAAGGTTGAGAATATCTCTTAAGCAGGTTATCCCAGGGTTCTCAAAATTTGGGTTTATTATTGTTTTTTGGTCTACAGTAATAAAATATGAAAAAAATTAATTTCAGAGAAACTCTTATTTCAACGATACCCTTGCTTGCTTCAGTCAATGTTAAAGAATATAAGGTTGAGAATATCTCTTAAGCAGGTTATCCCAGGGTTCTCAAAATTTGGGTTTATTATTGTTTTTCGGTCTACAGTAATAAAATATGAAAAAAATTAATTTCAAAGAAACTCTTATTTCAACGATACCCTTGCTTGCTTCAGTCAATGTTAAAAATATAAGGTTGAGAATATCTCTTAAGCAGGTTATCCCAGGGTTCTCAAAATTTGGGTTTATTATTGTTTTTTGGTCTACAGTAATAAAATATGAAAAAAATTAATTTCAAAGAAACTCTTATTTCAACGATACCCTTACTTGCTTCAGTCAATGTTAGAGAATATAAGGTTGAGAATATCTCTTAAGCAGGTTATCCCAGGGTTCTCAAAATTTGGGTTTATTATTGTTTTTTGGTCTACAGTAATAAAATATGAAAAAAATTAATTTCAGAGAAACTCTTATTTCAACGATACCCTTGCTTGCTTCAGTCAATGTTAAAGAATATAAGGTTGAGAATATCTCTTAAGCAGGTTATCCCAGGGTTCTCAAAATTTGGGTTTATTATTGTTTTTTGGTCTACAGTAATAAAATATGAAAATAATTAATTTCAGAGAAACTCTTATTTCAACGATACCCTTGCTTGCTTCAGTCAATGTTAAAGAATATAAGGCTGAGAATATCTCTTAAGCAGGTTATCCCAGGGTTCTCAAAATTTGGGTTTATTATTGTTTTTTGGTCTACAGTAATAAAATATGAAAAAAATTAATTTCAGAGAAACTCTTATTTCAACGATACCCTTGCTTGCTTCAGTCAATGTTAAAGAATATAAGGTTGAGAATATCTCTTAAGCAGGTTATCCCAGGGTTCTCAAAATTTGGGTTTATTATTGTTTTTTGGTCTACAGTAATAAAAGATGAAAAAAATTAATTTCAGAGAAACTCTTATTTCAACGATACCCTTGCTTGCTTCAGTCAATGTTAAAGAATATAAGGTTGAGAATATCTCTTAAGCAGGTTATCCCAGGGTTCTCAAAATTTGGGTTTATTATTGTTTTTTGGTCTACAGTAATAAAATATGAAAAAAATTAATTTCAGAGAAACTCCTATTTCAACGATACCCTTGCTTGCTTCAGTCAATGTTAAAGAATATACGGTTGAGAATATCTCTTAAGCAGGTTATCCCAGGGTTCTCAAAATTTGGGTTTATTATTGTTTTTTGGTCTACAGTAATAAAATATGAAAAAAATAATTTCAAAGAAACTCTTATTTCAACGATACCCTTGCTTGCTTCAGTCAATGTTAAAGAATATAAGGTTGAGAATATCTCTTAAGCAGGTTATCCCAGGGTTCTCAAAATTTGGGTTTATTATTGTTTTTTGGTCTACAGTAATAAAATATGAAAAAAATTAATTTCAGAGAAACTCTTATTTCAACGATACCCTTGCTTGCTTCAGTCAATGTTAAAGAATATAAGGTTGAGAATATCTCTTAAGCAGGTTATCCCAGGGTTCTCAAAATTTGGGTTTATTATTGTTTTTTGGTCTACAGTAATAAAATATGAAAAAAATTAATTTCAAAGAAACTCTTATTTCAACGATACCCTTGCTTGCTTCAGTCAATGTTAAAGAATATAAGGTTGAGAATATCTCTTAAGCAGGTTATCCCAGGGTTCTCAAAATTTGGGTTTATTATTGTTTTTTGGTCTACAGTAATAAAATATGAAAAAAATTAATTTCAGAGAAACTCTTATTTCAACGATACCCTTGCTTGCTTCAGTCAATGTTAAAGAATATAAGGTTGAGAATATCTCTTAAGCAGGTTATCCCAGGGTTCTCAAAATTTGGGTTTATTATTGTTTTTTGGTCTACAGTAATAAAATATGAAAAAAATTAATTTCAAAGAAACTCTTATTTCAACGATACCCTTGCTTGCTTCAGTCAATGTTAAAGAATATAAGGTTGAGAATATCTCTTAAGCAGGTTATCCCAGGGTTCTCAAAATTTGGGTTTATTATTGTTTTTTGGTCTACAGTAATAAAATATGAAAAAAATTAATTTCAGAGAAACTCTTATTTCAACGATATCCTTGCTTGCTTCAGTCAATGTTAAAGAATATAAGGTTGAGAATATCTCTTAAGCAGGTTATCCCAGGGTTCTCAAAATTTGGGTTCATTATTGTTTTTTGGTCTACAGTAATAAAATATGAAAAAAATTAATTTCAAAGAAACTCTTATTTCAACGATACCCTTGCTTGCTTCAGTCAATGTTAAAGAATATAAGGTTGAGAATATCTCTTAAGCAGGTTATCCCAGGGTTCTCAAAATTTGGGTTTATTATTGTTTTTTGGTCTACAGTAATAAAATATGAAAAAATTTAATTTCAAAGAAACTCTTATTTCAACGATACCCTTGCTTGCTTCAGTCAATGTTAAAGAATATAAGGTTGAGAATATCTCTTAAGCAGGTTATCCCAGGGTTCTCAAAATTTGGGATTATTATTGTTTTTTGGTCTACAGTAATAAAATATGAAAATAATTAATTTCAGAGAAACTCTTATTTCAACGATACCCTTGCTTGCTTCAGTCAATGTTAAAGAATATAAGGTTGAGAATATCTCTTAAGCAGGTTATCCCAGGGTTCTCAAAATTTGGGTTTATTATTGTTTTTTGGTCTACAGTAATAAAATATGAAAAAAATTAATTTCAAAGAAACTCTTATTTCAACGAAACCCTTGCTTGCTTCAGTCAATGTTAAAGAATATAAGGTTGAGAATATCTCTTAAGCAGGTTATCCCAGGGTTCTCAAAATTTGGGTTTATTATTGTTTTTTGGTCTACAGTAATAAAATATGAAAATAATTAATTTCAGAGAAACTCTTATTTCAACGATACCCTTGCTTGCTTCAGTCAATGTTAAAGAATATAAGGTTGAGAATATCTCTTAAGCAGGTTATCCCAGGGTTCTCAAAATTTGGGTTTATTATTGTTTTTTGGTCTACAGTAATAAAAGATGAAAAAAATTAATTTCAAAGAAACTCTTATTTCAACGATACCCTTGCTTGCTTCAGTCAATGTTAAAGAATATAAGGTTGAGAATATCTCTTAAGCAGGTTATCCCAGGGTTCTCAAAATTTGTTTTTTTATTATTGTTTTTTGGTCTACAGTAATAAAATATGAAAAAATTTAATTTCAAAGAAACTCTTATTTCAACGATACCCTTGCTTGCTTCAGTCAATGTTAAAGAATATAAGGTTGAGAATATCTCTTAAGCAGGTTATCCCAGGGTTCTCAAAATTTGGGTTTATTATTGTTTTTTGGTCTCCAGTAATAAAATATGAAACAAATTAAGTTCAAAGAAACTCTTATTTCAACGATACCCTTGCTTGCTTCAGTCAATGTTAAAGAATATAAGGTTGAGAATATCTCTTAAGCAGGTTATCCCAGGGTTCTCAAAATTTGGGTTTATTATTGTTTTTTGGTCTACAGTAATAAAATATGGAAAAAAATAATTTCAAAGAAACTCTTTTTTCAACGATACCCTTGCTTGCTTCAGTCAATGTTAAAGAATATAAGGTTGAGAATATCTCTTAAGCAGGTTATCCCAGGGTTCTCAAAATTTGGGTTTATTATTGTTTTTTGGTCTACAGTAATAAAATATGAAAATAATTAATTTCAGAGAAACTCTTATTTCAACGATACCCTTGCTTGCTTCAGTCAATGTTAAAGAATATAAGGTTGAGAATATCTCTTAAGCAGGTTATCCCAGGGTTCTCAAAATTTGGGTTTATTATTGTTTTTTGGTCTACAGTAATAAAATATGAAAAAATTTAATTTCAAAGAAACTCTTATTTCAACGATACCCTTGCTTGCTTCAGTCAATGTTAAAGAATATAAGGTTGAGAATATCTCTTAAGCAGGTTATCCCAGGGTTCTCAAAATTTGGGTTTATTATTGTTTTTTGGTCTACAGTAATAAAATATGAAAATAATTAATTTCAGAGAAACTCTTATTTCAACGATACCCTTGCTTGCTTCAGTCAATGTTAAAGAATATAAGGTTGAGAATATCTCTTAAGCAGGTTATCCCAGGGTTCTCAAAATTTGGGTTTATTATTGTTTTTTGGTCTACAGTAATAAAATATGAAAAAATTAATTTCAAAGAAACTCTTATTTCAACGATACCCTTGCTTGCTTCAGTCAATGTTAAAGAATATAAGGTTGAGAATATCTCTTAAGCAGGTTATCCCAGGGTTCTCAAAATTTGGGTTTATTATTGTTTTTTGGTCTACAGTAATAAAATATGAAAAAATTTAATTTCAAAGAAACTCTTATTTCAACGATACCCTTGCTTGCTTCAGTCAATGTTAAAGAATATAAGGTTGAGAATATCTCTTAAGCAGGTTATCCCAGGGTTCTCAAAATTTGGGTTTATTATTGTTTTTTGGTCTACAGTAATAAAATATGAAAAAAATTAATTTCAAAGAAACTCTTATTTCAACGATACCCTTGCTTGCTTCAGTCAATGTTAAAGAATATAAGGTTGAGAATATCTCTTAAGCAGGTTATCCCAGGGTTCTCAAAATTTGGGTTTATTATTTTTTTTTGGTCTACAGTAATAAAATATGAAAATAATTAATTTCAGAGAAACTCTTATTTCAACGATACCCTTGCTTGCTTCAGTCAATGTTAAAGAATATAAGGTTGAGAATATCTCTTAAGCAGGTTATCCCAGGGTTCTCAAAATTTGGGTTTATTATTGTTTTTTGGTCTACAGTAATAAAATATGAAAAAATTTAATTTCAAAGAAACTCTTATTTCAACGATACCCTTGCTTGCTTCAGTCAATGTTAAAGAATATAAGGTTGAGAATATCTCTTAAGCAGGTTATCCCAGGGTTCTCAAAATTTGGGTTTATTATTGTTTTTTGGTCTACAGTAATAAAATATGAAAAAAATTAATTTCAGAGAAACTCTTATTTCAACGATACCCTTGCTTGCTTCAGTCAATGTTAAAGAATATAAGGTTGAGAATATCTCTTAAGCAGGTTATCCCAGGGTTCTCAAAATTTGGGTTTATTATTGTTTTTTGGTCTACAGTAATAAAATATGAAAAAAATTAATTTCAAAGAAACTCTTATTTCAACGATACCCTTGCTTGCTTCAGTCAATGTTAAAGAATATAAGGTTGAGAATATCTCTTAAGCAGGTTATCCCAGGGTTCTCAAAATTTGGGTTTATTATTGTTTTTTGGTCTACAGTAATAAAATATGAAAAAAATTAATTTCAGAGAAACTCTTATTTCAACGATACCCTTGCTTGCTTCAGTCAATGTTAAAGAATATAAGGTTGAGAATATCTCTTAAGCAGGTTATCCCAGGGTTCTCAAAATTTGGGTTTATTATTGTTTTTTGGTCTACAGTAATAAAATATGAAAAAAATTAATTTCAAAGAAACTCTTATTTCAACGATACCCTTGCTTGCTTCAGTCAATGTTAAAGAATATAAGGTTGAGAATATCTCTTAAGCAGGTTATCCCAGGGTTCTCAAAATTTGGGTTTATTATTGTTTTTTGGTCTACAGTAATAAAATATGAAAAAAATTAATTTCAGAGAAACTCTTATTTCAACGATACCCTTGCTTGCTTCAGTCAATGTTAAAGAATATAAGGTTGAGAATATCTCTTAAGCAGGTTATCCCAGGGTTCTCAAAATTTGGGTTTATTATTGTTTTTTGGTCTACAGTAATAAAATATGAAAAAATTTAATTTCAAAGAAACTCTTATTTCAACGATACCCTTGCTTGCTTCAGTCAATGTTAAAGAATATAAGGTTGAGAATATCTCTTAAGCAGGTTATCCCAGGGTTCTCAAAATTTGGGTTTATTATTGTTTTTTGGTCTACAGTAATAAAATATGAAAATAATTAATTTCAGAGAAACTCTTATTTCAACGATACCCTTGCTTGCTTCAGTCAATGTTAAAGAATATAAGGTTGAGAATATCTCTTAAGCAGGTTATCCCAGGGTTCTCAAAATTTGGGTTTATTATTGTTTTTTGGTCTACAGTAATAAAATATGAAAAAAATTAATTTCAGAGAAACTCTTATTTCAACGATACCCTTGCTTGCTTCAGTCAATGTTAAAGAATATAAGGTTGAGAATATCTCTTAAGCAGGTTATCCCAGGGTTCTCAAAATTTGGGTTTATTATTGTTTTTTGGTCTACAGTAATAAAATATGAAAATAATTAATTTCATGGAAACTCTTATTTCAACGATACCCTTGCTTGCTTCAGTCAATGTTAAAGAATATAAGCTTGAGAATATCTCTTAAGCAGGTTATCCCAGGGTTCTCAAAATTTGGGTTTATTATTGTTTTTTGGTCTACAGTAATAAAATATGAAAAAAATTAATTTCAGAGAAACTCTTATTTCAACGATACCCTTGCTTGCTTCAGTCAATGTTAAAGAATATAAGGTTGAGAATATCTCTTAAGCAGGTTATCCCAGGGTTCTCAAAATTTGGGTTTATTATTGTTTTTTGGTCGACAGTAATAAAATATGAAAAAAATTAATTTCAAAGAAACTCTTATTTCAACGATACCCTTGCTTGCTTCAGTCAATGTTAAAGAATATAAGGTTGAGAATATCTCTTAAGCAGGTTATCCCAGGGTTCTCAAAATTTGGGTTTATTATTGTTTTTTGGTCTACAGTAATAAAATATGAAAAAAATTAATTTCAGAGAAACTCTTATTTCAACGATACCCTTGCTTGCTTCAGTCAATGTTAAAGAATATAAGGTTGAGAATATCTCTTAAGCAGGTTATCCTAGGGTTCTCAAAATTTGGGTTTATTATTGTTTTTTGGTCTACAGTAATAAAATATGAAAATAATTAATTTCAGAGAAACTCTTATTTCAACGATACCCTTGCTTGCTTCAGTCAATGTTAAAGAATATAAGGTTGAGAATATCTCTTAAGCAGGTTATCCCAGGGTTCTCAAAATTTGGGTTTATTATTGTTTTTTGGTCTACAGTAATAAAATATGAAAAAAATTAATTTCAGAGAAACTCTTATTTCAACGATACCCTTGCTTGCTTCAGTCAATGTTAAAGAATATAAGGTTGAGAATATCTCTTAAGCAGGTTATCCCAGGGTTCTCAAAATTTGAGTTTATTATTGTTTTTTGGTCTACAGTAATAAAATATGAATAAAATTAATTTCAAAGAAACTCTTATTTCAACGATACCCTTGCTTGCTTCAGTCAATGTTAAAGAATATAAGGTTGAGAATATCTCTTAAGCAGGTTATCCCAGCGTTCTCAAAATTTGGGTTTATTATTGTTTTTTGGTCTACAGTAATAAAATATGAAAAAAATTAATTTCAGAGAAACTCTTATTTCAACGATACCCTTGCTTGCTTCAGTCAATGTTAAAGAATATAAGGTTGAGAATATCTCTTAAGCAGGTTATCCCAGGGTTCTCAAAATTTGGGTTTATTATTGTTTTTTGGTCTACAGTAATAAAATATGAAAAAAATTAATTTCAAAGAAACTCTTATTTCAACGATACCCTTGCTTGCTTCAGTCAATGTTAAAGAATATAAGGTTGAGAATATCTCTTAAGCAGGTTATCCCAGGGTTCTCAAAATTTGGGTTTATTATTGTTTTTTGGTCTACAGTAATAAAATATGAAAAAAATTAATTTCAGAGAAACTCTTATTTCAACGATACCCTTGCTTGCTTCAGTCAATGTTAAAGAATATAAGGTTGAGAATATCTCTTAAGCAGGTTATCCCAGGGTTCTCAAAATTTGGGTTTATTATTGTTTTTTGGTCTACAGTAATAAAATATGAAAAAATTTAATTTCAAAGAAACTCTTATTTCAACGATACCCTTGCTTGCTTCAGTCAATGTTAAAGAATATAAGGTTGAGAATATCTCTTAAGCAGGTTATCCCAGGGTTCTCAAAATTTGGGTTTATTATTGTTTTTTGGTCTACAGTAATAAAATATGAAAATAATTAATTTCAGAGAAACTCTTATTTCAACGATACCCTTGCTTGCTTCAGTCAATGTTAAAGAATATAAGGTTGAGAATATCTCTTAAGCAGGTTATCCCAGGGTTCTCAAAATTTGGGTTTATTATTGTTTTTTGGTCTACAGTAATAAAATATGAAAAAAATTAATTTCAGAGAAACTCTTATTTCAACGATACCCTTGCTTGCTTCAGTCAATGTTAAAGAATATAAGGTTGAGAATATCTCTTAAGCAGGTTATCCCAGGGTTCTCAAAATTTGGGTTTATTATTGTTTTTTGGTCTACAGTAATAAAATATGAAAATAATTAATTTCATGGAAACTCTTATTTCAACGATACCCTTGCTTGCTTCAGTCAATGTTAAAGAATATAAGGTTGAGAATATCTCTTAAGCAGGTTATCCCAGGGTTCTCAAAATTTGGGTTTATTATTGTTTTTTGGTCTACAGTAATAAAATATGAAAAAAATTAATTTCAGAGAAACTCTTATTTCAATGATACCCTTGCTTGCTTCAGTCAATGTTAAAGAATATAAGGTTGAGAATATCTCTTAAGCAGGTTATCCCAGGGTTCTCAAAATTTGGGTTTATTATTGTTTTTTGGTCGACAGTAATAAAATATGAAAAAAATTAATTTCAAAGAAACTCTTATTTCAACGATACCCTTGCTTGCTTCAGTCAATGTTAAAGAATATAAGGTTGAGAATATCTCTTAAGCAGGTTATCCCAGGGTTCTCAAAATTTGGGTTTATTATTGTTTTTTGGTCTACAGTAATAAAATATGAAAAAAATTAATTTCAGAGAAACTCTTATTTCAACGATACCCTTGCTTGCTTCAGTCAATGTTAAAGAATATAAGGTTGAGAATATCTCTTAAGCAGGTTATCCTAGGGTTCTCAAAATTTGGGTTTATTATTGTTTTTTGGTCTACAGTAATAAAATATGAAAATAATTAATTTCAGAGAAACTCTTATTTCAACGATACCCTTGCTTGCTTCAGTCAATGTTAAAGAATATAAGGTTGAGAATATCTCTTAAGCAGGTTATCCCAGGGTTCTCAAAATTTGGGTTTATTATTGTTTTTTGGTCTACAGTAATAAAATATGAAAAAAATTAATTTCAGAGAAACTCTTATTTCAACGATACCCTTGCTTGCTTCAGTCAATGTTAAAGAATATAAGGTTGAGAATATCTCTTAAGCAGGTTATCCCAGGGTTCTCAAAATTTGAGTTTATTATTGTTTTTTGGTCTACAGTAATAAAATATGAATAAAATTAATTTCAAAGAAACTCTTATTTCAACGATACCCTTGCTTGCTTCAGTCAATGTTAAAGAATATAAGGTTGAGAATATCTCTTAAGCAGGTTATCCCAGCGTTCTCAAAATTTGGGTTTATTATTGTTTTTTGGTCTACAGTAATAAAATATGAAAAAAATTAATTTCAAAGAAACTCTTATTTCAACGATACCCTTGCTTGCTTCAGTCAATGTTAAAGAATATAAGGTTGAGAATATCTCTTAAGCAGGTTATCCCAGGGTTCTCAAAATTGGGGTTTATTATTGTTTTTTGGTCTACAGTAATAAAATATGAAAAAAATTAATTACAGAGAAACTCTTATTTCAACGATACCCTTGCTTGCTTCAGTCAATGTTAAAGAATATAAGGTTGAGAATATCTCTTAAGCAGGTTATCCCAGGGTTCTCAAAATTTGGGTTTATTATTGTTTTTTGGTCTACAGTAATAAAATATGAAAAAAATTAATTACAGAGAAACTCTTATTTCAACGATACCCTTGCTTGCTTCAGTCAATGTTAAAGAATATAAGGTTGAGAATATCTCTTAAGCAGGTTATCCCAGGGTTCTCAAAATTTGGGTTTATTATTGTTTTTTGGTCTACAGTAATAAAATATGAAAATAATTAATTTCAGAGAAACTCTTATTTCAACGATACCCTTGCTTGCTTCAGTCAATGTTAAAGAATATAAGGTTGAGAATATCTCTTAAGCAGGTTATCCCAAGGTTCTCAAAATTTGGGTTTATTATTGTTTTTTGGTCTACAGTAATAAAATATGAAAAAAATTAATTTCAAAGAAACTCTTATTTCAACGATACCCTTGCTTGCTTCAGTCAATGTTAAAGAATATAAGGTAGAGAATATCTCTTAAGCAGGTTATCCCAGGGTTCTCAAAATTTGGGTTTATTATTGTTTTTTGGTCTACAGTAATAAAATATGAAAAAAATTAATTTCAGAGAAACTCTTATTTCAACGATACCCTTGCTTGCTTCAGTCAATGTTAAAGAATATAAGGTTGAGAATATCTCTTAAGCAGGTTATCCCAGGGTTCTCAAAATTTAGGTTTATTATTGTTTTTTGGTCTACAGTAATAAAATATGAAAAAAATTAATTTCAAAGAAACTCTTATTTCAACGATACCCTTGCTTGCTTCAGTCAATGTTAAAGAATATAAGGTTGAGAATATCTCTTAAGCAGGTTATCCCAGGGTTCTCAAAATTTGGGTTTATTATTGTTTTTTGGTCTACAGTAATAAAATATGAAAAAAATTAATTTCAAAGAAACTCTTATTTCAACGATACCCTTGCTTGCTTCAGTCAATGTTAAAGAATATAAGGTTGAGAATATCTCTTAAGCAGGTTATCCCAGGGTTCTCAAAATTTGGGTTTATTATTGTTTTTTGGTCTACAGTAATAAAATATGAAAAAAATTAATTTCAGAGAAACTCTTATTTCAACGATACCCTTGCTTGCTTCAGTCAATGTTAAAGAATATAAGGTTGAAAATATCTCTTAAGCAGGTTATCCCAGGGTTCTCAAAATTTGGGTTTATTATTGTTTTTTGGTCTACAGTAATAAAATATGAAAAAAATTAATTTCAGAGAAACTCTTATTTCAACGATACCCTTGCTTGCTTCAGTCAATGTTAAAGAATATAAGGTTGAGAATATCTCTTGAGCAGATTATCCCAGGGTTCTCAAAATTTGGGTTTATTATTGTTTTTTGGTCTACAGTAATAAAATATGAAAAAAATTCATTTCAAAGAAACTCTTATTTCAACGATACCCTTGCTTGCTTCAGTCAATGTTAAAGAATATAAGGTTGAGAATATCTCTTAAGCAGGTTATCCCAGGGTTCTCAAAATTTGGGTTTATTATTGTTTTTTGGTCTACAGTAATAAAATATGAAAAAAATTCATTTCAAAGAAACTCTTATTTCAACGATACCCTTGCTTGCTTCAGTCAATGTTAAAGAATATAAGGTTGAGAATATCTCTTAAGCAGGTTATCCCAGGGTTCTCAAAATTTGGGTTTATTATTGTTTTTTGGTCTACAGTAATAAAATATGAAAAAAATTAATTTCAAAGAAACTCTTATTTCAACGATACCCTTGCTTGCTTCAGTCAATGTTAAAGAATATAAGGTAGAGAATATCTCTTAAGCAGGTTATCCCAGGGTTCTCAAAATTTGGGTTTATTATTGTTTTTTGGTCTACAGTAATAAAATATGAAAAAAATTAATTTCAGAGAAACTCTTATTTCAACGATACCCTTGCTTGCTTCAGTCAATGTTAAAGAATATAAGGTTGAGAATATCTCTTAAGCAGGTTATCCCAGGGTTCTCAAAATTTGGGTTTATTATTGTTTTTTGGTCTACAGTAATAAAATATGAAAAAAATTAATTTCAAAGAAACTCTTATTTGAACGATACCCTTGCTTGCTTCAGTCAATGTTAAAGAATATAAGGTTGAGAATATCTCTTAAGCAGGTTATCCCAGGGTTCTCAAAATTTGGGTTTATTATTGTTTTTTGGTCTACAGTAATAAAATATGAAAAAAATTAATTTCAAAGAAACTCTTATTTCAACGATACCCTTGCTTGCTTCAGTCAATGTTAAAGAATATAAGGTTGAGAATATCTCTTAAGCAGGTTATCCCAGGGTTCTCAAAATTTGGGTTTATTATTGTTTTTTGGTCTACAGTAATAAAATATGAAAATAATTAATTTCAGAGAAACTCTTATTTCAACGATACCCTTGCTTGCTTCAGTCAATGTTAAAGAATATAAGGTTGAGAATATCTCTTAAGCAGGTTATCCCAGGGTTCTCAAAATTTGGGTTTATTATTGTTTTTTGGTCTACAGTAATAAAATATGAAAAAAATTAATTTCAGAGAAACTCTTATTTCAACGATACCCTTGCTTGCTTCAGTCAATGTTAAAGAATATAAGGTTGAGAATATCTCTTAAGCAGGTTATCCCAGGGTTCTCAAAATTTGGGTTTATTATTGTTTTTTGGTCTACAGTAATAAAATATGAAAAAAATTAATTTCAAAGAAACTCTTATTTCAACGATACCCTTGCTTGCTTCAGTCAATGTTAAAGAATATAAGGTTGAGAATATCTCTTAAGCAGGTTATCCCAGGGTTCTCAAAATTTGGGTTTATTATTGTTTTTTGATCTACAGTAATAAAATATGAAAATAATTAATTTCAGAGAAACTCTTATTTCAACGATACCCTTGCTTGCTTCAGTCAATGTTAAAGAATATAAGGTTGAGAATATCTCTTAAGCAGGTTATCCCAGGGTTCTCAAAATTTGGGTTTATTATTGTTTTTTGGTCAACAGTAATAAAATATGAAAAAAATTAATTTCAGAGAAACTCTTATTTCAACGATACCCTTGCTTGCTTCAGTCAATGTTAAAGAATATAAGGTTGAGAATATCTCTTAAGCAGGTTATCCCAGGGTTCTCAAAATTTGGGTTTATTATTGTTTTTTAGTCTACAGTAATAAAATATGAAAAAAATTAATTTCAGAGAAACTCTTATTTCAACGATACCCTTGCTTGCTTCAGTCAATGTTAAAGAATATAAGGTTGAGAATATCTCTTAAGCAGGTTATCCCAGGGTTCTCAAAATTTGGGTTTATTATTGTTTTTTGGTCGACAGTAATAAAATATGAAAAAAATTAATTTCAAAGAAACTCTTATTTCAACGATACCCTTGCTTGCTTCAGTCAATGTTAAAGAATATAAGGTTGAGAATATCTCTTAAGCAGGTTATCCCAGGGTTCTCAAAATTTGGGTTT
This sequence comes from Diogma glabrata, assembly GCA_963693315.1. Taxonomy (NCBI): domain Eukaryota; kingdom Metazoa; phylum Arthropoda; class Insecta; order Diptera; family Cylindrotomidae; genus Diogma; species Diogma glabrata. The sequence continues at coordinate 15,502 of CAVNZG010000129.1, forward strand.
ATTATTGTTTTTTGGTCTACAGTAATAAAATATGAAAAAAATTAATTTCAGAGAAACTCTTATTTCAACGATACCCTTGCTTGCTTCAGTCAATGTTAAAGAATATAAGGTTGAGAATATCTCTTAAGCAGGTTATCCCAGGGTTCTCAAAATTTGGGTTTATTATTGTTTTTTGGTCTACAGTAATAAAATATGAAAATAATTAATTTCAGAGAAACTCTTATTTCAACGATACCCTTGCTTGCTTCAGTCAATGTTAAAGAATATAAGGTTGAGAATATCTCTTAAGCAGGTTATCCCAGGGTTCTCAAAATTTGGGTTTATTATTGTTTTTTGGTCTACAGTAATAAAATATGAAAAAAATTAATTTCAGAGAAACTCTTATTTCAACGATACCCTTGCTTGCTTCAGTCAATGTTAAAGAATATAAGGTTGAGAATATCTCTTAAGCAGGTTATCCCAGGGTTCTCAAAATTTGAGTTTATTATTGTTTTTTGGTCTACAGTAATAAAATATGAATAAAATTAATTTCAAAGAAACTCTTATTTCAACGATACCCTTGCTTGCTTCAGTCAATGTTAAAGAATATAAGGTTGAGAATATCTCTTAAGCAGGTTATCCCAGCGTTCTCAAAATTTGGGTTTATTATTGTTTTTTGGTCTACAGTAATAAAATATGAAAAAAATTAATTTCAAAGAAACTCTTATTTCAACGATACCCTTGCTTGCTTCAGTCAATGTTAAAGAATATAAGGTTGAGAATATCTCTTAAGCAGGTTATCCCAGGGTTCTCAAAATTGGGGTTTATTATTGTTTTTTGGTCTACAGTAATAAAATATGAAAAAAATTAATTACAGAGAAACTCTTATTTCAACGATACCCTTGCTTGCTTCAGTCAATGTTAAAGAATATAAGGTTGAGAATATCTCTTAAGCAGGTTATCCCAGGGTTCTCAAAATTTGGGTTTATTATTGTTTTTTGGTCTACAGTAATAAAATATGAAAAAAATTAATTACAGAGAAACTCTTATTTCAACGATACCCTTGCTTGCTTCAGTCAATGTTAAAGAATATAAGGTTGAGAATATCTCTTAAGCAGGTTATCCCAGGGTTCTCAAAATTTGGGTTTATTATTGTTTTTTGGTCTACAGTAATAAAATATGAAAAAAATTAATTTCAGAGAAACTCTTATTTCAACGATACCCTTGCTTGCTTCAGTCAATGTTAAAGAATATAAGGTTGAGAATATCTCTTAAGCAGGTTATCCCAAGGTTCTCAAAATTTGGGTTTATTATTGTTTTTTGGTCTACAGTAATAAAATATGAAAAAAATTAATTTCAAAGAAACTCTTATTTCAACGATACCCTTGCTTGCTTCAGTCAATGTTAAAGAATATAAGGTAGAGAATATCTCTTAAGCAGGTTATCCCAGGGTTCTCAAAATTTGGGTTTATTATTGTTTTTTGGTCTACAGTAATAAAATATGAAAAAAATTAATTTCAGAGAAACTCTTATTTCAACGATACCCTTGCTTGCTTCAGTCAATGTTAAAGAATATAAGGTTGAGAATATCTCTTAAGCAGGTTATCCCAGGGTTCTCAAAATTTAGGTTTATTATTGTTTTTTGGTCTACAGTAATAAAATATGAAAAAAATTAATTTCAAAGAAACTCTTATTTCAACGATACCCTTGCTTGCTTCAGTCAATGTTAAAGAATATAAGGTTGAGAATATCTCTTAAGCAGGTTATCCCAGGGTTCTCAAAATTTGGGTTTATTATTGTTTTTTGGTCTACAGTAATAAAATATGAAAAAAATTAATTTCAAAGAAACTCTTATTTCAACGATACCCTTGCTTGCTTCAGTCAATGTTAAAGAATATAAGGTTGAGAATATCTCTTAAGCAGGTTATCCCAGGGTTCTCAAAATTTGGGTTTATTATTGTTTTTTGGTCTACAGTAATAAAATATGAAAAAAATTAATTTCAGAGAAACTCTTATTTCAACGATACCCTTGCTTGCTTCAGTCAATGTTAAAGAATATAAGGTTGAAAATATCTCTTAAGCAGGTTATCCCAGGGTTCTCAAAATTTGGGTTTATTATTGTTTTTTGGTCTACAGTAATAAAATATAAAAAAAATTAATTTCAGAGAAACTCTTATTTCAACGATACCCTTGCTTGCTTCAGTCAATGTTAAAGAATATAAGGTTGAGAATATCTCTTGAGCAGATTATCCCAGGGTTCTCAAAATTTGGGTTTATTATTGTTTTTTGGTCTACAGTAATAAAATATGAAAAAAATTCATTTCAAAGAAACTCTTATTTCAACGATACCCTTGCTTGCTTCAGTCAATGTTAAAGAATATAAGGTTGAGAATATCTCTTAAGCAGGTTATCCCAGGGTTCTCAAAATTTGGGTTTATTATTGTTTTTTGGTCTACAGTAATAAAATATGAAAAAAATTCATTTCAAAGAAACTCTTATTTCAACGATACCCTTGCTTGCTTCAGTCAATGTTAAAGAATATAAGGTTGAGAATATCTCTTAAGCAGGTTATCCCAGGGTTCTCAAAATTTGGGTTTATTATTGTTTTTTGGTCTACAGTAATAAAATATGAAAAAAATTAATTTCAAAGAAACTCTTATTTCAACGATACCCTTGCTTGCTTCAGTCAATGTTAAAGAATATAAGGTAGAGAATATCTCTTAAGCAGGTTATCCCAGGGTTCTCAAAATTTGGGTTTATTATTGTTTTTTGGTCTACAGTAATAAAATATGAAAAAAATTAATTTCAGAGAAACTCTTATTTCAACGATACCCTTGCTTGCTTCAGTCAATGTTAAAGAATATAAGGTTGAGAATATCTCTTAAGCAGGTTATCCCAGGGTTCTCAAAATTTGGGTTTATTATTGTTTTTTGGTCTACAGTAATAAAATATGAAAAAAATTAATTTCAAAGAAACTCTTATTTGAACGATACCCTTGCTTGCTTCAGTCAATGTTAAAGAATATAAGGTTGAGAATATCTCTTAAGCAGGTTATCCCAGGGTTCTCAAAATTTGGGTTTATTATTGTTTTTTGGTCTACAGTAATAAAATATGAAAAAAATTAATTTCAAAGAAACTCTTATTTCAACGATACCCTTGCTTGCTTCAGTCAATGTTAAAGAATATAAGGTTGAGAATATCTCTTAAGCAGGTTATCCCAGGGTTCTCAAAATTTGGGTTTATTATTGTTTTTTGGTCTACAGTAATAAAATATGAAAATAATTAATTTCAGAGAAACTCTTATTTCAACGATACCCTTGCTTGCTTCAGTCAATGTTAAAGAATATAAGGTTGAGAATATCTCTTAAGCAGGTTATCCCAGGGTTCTCAAAATTTGGGTTTATTATTGTTTTTTGGTCTACAGTAATAAAATATGAAAAAAATTAATTTCAGAGAAACTCTTATTTCAACGATACCCTTGCTTGCTTCAGTCAATGTTAAAGAATATAAGGTTGAGAATATCTCTTAAGCAGGTTATCCCAGGGTTCTCAAAATTTGGGTTTATTATTGTTTTTTGGTCTACAGTAATAAAATATGAAAAAAATTAATTTCAAAGAAACTCTTATTTCAACGATACCCTTGCTTGCTTCAGTCAATGTTAAAGAATATAAGGTTGAGAATATCTCTTAAGCAGGTTATCCCAGGGTTCTCAAAATTTGGGTTTATTATTGTTTTTTGGTCTACAGTAATAAAATATGAAAAAAATTAATTTCAAAGAAACTCTTATTTGAACGATACCCTTGCTTGCTTCAGTCAATGTTAAAGAATATAAGGTTGAGAATATCTCTTAAGCAGGTTATCCCAGGGTTCTCAAAATTTGGGTTTATTATTGTTTTTTGGTCTACAGTAATAAAATATGAAAAAAATTAATTTCAAAGAAACTCTTATTTCAACGATACCCTTGCTTGCTTCAGTCAATGTTAAAGAATATAAGGTTGAGAATATCTCTTAAGCAGGTTATCCCAGGGTTCTCAAAATTTGGGTTTATTATTGTTTTTTGGTCTACAGTAATAAAATATGAAAATAATTAATTTCAGAGAAACTCTTATTTCAACGATACCCTTGCTTGCTTCAGTCAATGTTAAAGAATATAAGGTTGAGAATATCTCTTAAGCAGGTTATCCCAGGGTTCTCAAAATTTGGGTTTATTATTGTTTTTTGGTCTACAGTAATAAAATATGAAAAAAATTAATTTCAGAGAAACTCTTATTTCAACGATACCCTTGCTTGCTTCAGTCAATGTTAAAGAATATAAGGTTGAGAATATCTCTTAAGCAGGTTATCCCAGGGTTCTCAAAATTTGGGTTTATTATTGTTTTTTGGTCTACAGTAATAAAATATGAAAAAAATTAATTTCAAAGAAACTCTTATTTCAACGATACCCTTGCTTGCTTCAGTCAATGTTAAAGAATATAAGGTTGAGAATATCTCTTAAGCAGGTTATCCCAGGGTTCTCAAAATTTGGGTTTATTATTGTTTTTTGATCTACAGTAATAAAATATGAAAATAATTAATTTCAGAGAAACTCTTATTTCAACGATACCCTTGCTTGCTTCAGTCAATGTTAAAGAATATAAGGTTGAGAATATCTCTTAAGCAGGTTATCCCAGGGTTCTCAAAATTTGGGTTTATTATTGTTTTTTGGTCAACAGTAATAAAATATGAAAAAAATTAATTTCAGAGAAACTCTTATTTCAACGATACCCTTGCTTGCTTCAGTCAATGTTAAAGAATATAAGGTTGAGAATATCTCTTAAGCAGGTTATCCCAGGGTTCTCAAAATTTGGGTTTATTATTGTTTTTTAGTCTACAGTAATAAAATATGAAAAAAATTAATTTCAGAGAAACTCTTATTTCAACGATACCCTTGCTTGCTTCAGTCAATGTTAAAGAATATAAGGTTGAGAATATCTCTTAAGCAGGTTATCCCAGGGTTCTCAAAATTTGGGTTTATTATTTTTTTTTGGTCTACAGTAATAAAATATGAAAAAAATTAATTTCAGAGAAACTCTTATTTCAACGATACCCTTGCTTGCTTCAGTCAATGTTAAAGAATATAAGGTAGAGAATATCTCTTAAGCAGGTTATCCCAGGGTTCTCAAAATTTGGGTTTATTATTGTTTTTTGGTCTACAGTAATAAAATATGAAAAAAATTAATTTCAAAGAAACTCTTATTTCAACGATACCCTTGCTTGCTTCAGTCAATGTTAAAGAATATAAGGTTGAGAATATCTCTTAAGCAGGTTATCCCAGGGTTCTCAAAATTTGGGTTTATTATTGTTTTTTGGTCTACAGTAATAAAATATGAAAATAATTAATTTCAGAGAAACTCTTATTTCAACGATACCCTTGCTTGCTTCAGTCAATGTTAAAGAATATAAGGTTGAGAATATCTCTTAAGCAGGTTATCCCAGGGTTCTCAAAATTTGGGTTTATTATTGTTTTTTGGTCAACAGTAATAAAATATGAAAAAAATTAATTTCAGAGAAACTCTTATTTCAACGATACCCTTGCTTGCTTCAGTCAATGTTAAAGAATATAAGGTTGAGAATATCTCTTAAGCAGGTTATCCCAGGGTTCTCAAAATTTGGGTTTATTATTGTTTTTTAGTCTACAGTAATAAAATATGAAAAAAATTAATTTCAGAGAAACTCTTATTTCAACGATACCCTTGCTTGCTTCAGTCAATGTTAAAGAATATAAGGTTGAGAATATCTCTTAAGCAGGTTATCCCAGGGTTCTCAAAATTTGGGTTTATTATTGTTTTTTGGTCTACAGTAATAAAATATGAAAAAAATTAATTTCAGAGAAACTCTTATTTCAACGATACCCTTGCTTGCTTCAGTCAATGTTAAAGAATATAAGGTTGAAAATATCTCTTAAGCAGGTTATCCCAGGGTTCTCAAAATTTGGGTTTATTATTGTTTTTTGGTCTACAGTAATAAAATATGAAAAAAATTAATTTCAGAGAAACTCTTATTTCAACGATACCCTTGCTTGCTTCAGTCAATGTTAAAGAATATAAGGTTGAGAATATCTCTTGAGCAGATTATCCCAGGGTTCTCAAAATTTGGGTTTATTATTGTTTTTTGGTCTACAGTAATAAAATATGAAAAAAATTCATTTCAAAGAAACTCTTATTTCAACGATACCCTTGCTTGCTTCAGTCAATGTTAAAGAATATAAGGTTGAGAATATCTCTTAAGCAGGTTATCCCAGGGTTCTCAAAATTTGGGTTTATTATTGTTTTTTGGTCTACAGTAATAAAATATGAAAAAAATTCATTTCAAAGAAACTCTTATTTCAACGATACCCTTGCTTGCTTCAGTCAATGTTAAAGAATATAAGGTTGAGAATATCTCTTAAGCAGGTTATCCCAGGGTTCTCAAAATTTGGGTTTATTATTGTTTTTTGGTCTACAGTAATAAAATATGAAAAAAATTAATTTCAAAGAAACTCTTATTTCAACGATACCCTTGCTTGCTTCAGTCAATGTTAAAGAATATAAGGTAGAGAATATCTCTTAAGCAGGTTATCCCAGGGTTCTCAAAATTTGGGTTTATTATTGTTTTTTGGTCTACAGTAATAAAATATGAAAAAAATTAATTTCAAAGAAACTCTTATTTGAACGATACCCTTGCTTGCTTCAGTCAATGTTAAAGAATATAAGGTTGAGAATATCTCTTAAGCAGGTTATCCCAGGGTTCTCAAAATTTGGGTTTATTATTGTTTTTTGGTCTACAGTAATAAAATATGAAAAAAATTCATTTCAAAGAAACTCTTATTTCAACGATACCCTTGCTTGCTTCAGTCAATGTTAAAGAATATAAGGTTGAGAATATCTCTTAAGCAGGTTATCCCAGGGTTCTCAAAATTTGGGTTTATTATTGTTTTTTGGTCTACAGTAATAAAATATGAAAAAAATTAATTTCAGAGAAACTCTTATTTCAACGATACCCTTGCTTGCTTCAGTCAATGTTAAAGAATATAAGGTTGAGAATATCTCTTAAGCAGGTTATCCCAGGGTTCTCAAAATTTGGGTTTATTATTGTTTTTTGGTCTACAGTAATAAAATATGAAAAAAATTAATTTCAAAGAAACTCTTATTTGAACGATACCCTTGCTTGCTTCAGTCAATGTTAAAGAATATAAGGTTGAGAATATCTCTTAAGCAGGTTATCCCAGGGTTCTCAAAATTTGGGTTTATTATTGTTTTTTGGTCTACAGTAATAAAATATGAAAAAAATTAATTTCAAAGAAACTCTTATTTCAACGATACCCTTGCTTGCTTCAGTCAATGTTAAAGAATATAAGGTTGAGAATATCTCTTAAGCAGGTTATCCCAGGGTTCTCAAAATTTGGGTTTATTATTGTTTTTTGGTCTACAGTAATAAAATATGAAAATAATTAATTTCAGAGAAACTCTTATTTCAACGATACCCTTGCTTGCTTCAGTCAATGTTAAAGAATATAAGGTTGAGAATATCTCTTAAGCAGGTTATCCCAGGGTTCTCAAAATTTGGGTTTATTATTGTTTTTTGGTCTACAGTAATAAAATATGAAAAAAATTAATTTCAGAGAAACTCTTATTTCAACGATACCCTTGCTTGCTTCAGTCAATGTTAAAGAATATAAGGTTGAGAATATCTCTTAAGCAGGTTATCCCAGGGTTCTCAAAATTTGGGTTTATTATTGTTTTTTGGTCTACAGTAATAAAATATGAAAAAAATTAATTTCAAAGAAACTCTTATTTCAACGATACCCTTGCTTGCTTCAGTCAATGTTAAAGAATATAAGGTTGAGAATATCTCTTAAGCAGGTTATCCCAGGGTTCTCAAAATTTGGGTTTATTATTGTTTTTTGATCTACAGTAATAAAATATGAAAATAATTAATTTCAGAGAAACTCTTATTTCAACGATACCCTTGCTTGCTTCAGTCAATGTTAAAGAATATAAGGTTGAGAATATCTCTTAAGCAGGTTATCCCAGGGTTCTCAAAATTTGGGTTTATTATTGTTTTTTGGTCAACAGTAATAAAATATGAAAAAAATTAATTTCAGAGAAACTCTTATTTCAACGATACCCTTGCTTGCTTCAGTCAATGTTAAAGAATATAAGGTTGAGAATATCTCTTAAGCAGGTTATCCCAGGGTTCTCAAAATTTGGGTTTATTATTGTTTTTTAGTCTACAGTAATAAAATATGAAAAAAATTAATTTCAGAGAAACTCTTATTTCAACGATACCCTTGCTTGCTTCAGTCAATGTTAAAGAATATAAGGTTGAGAATATCTCTTAAGCAGGTTATCCCAGGGTTCTCAAAATTTGGGTTTATTATTTTTTTTTGGTCTACAGTAATAAAATATGAAAAAAATTAATTTCAGAGAAACTCTTATTTCAACGATACCCTTGCTTGCTTCAGTCAATGTTAAAGAATATAAGGTAGAGAATATCTCTTAAGCAGGTTATCCCAGGGTTCTCAAAATTTGGGTTTATTATTGTTTTTTGGTCTACAGTAATAAAATATGAAAAAAATTAATTTCAAAGAAACTCTTATTTCAACGATACCCTTGCTTGCTTCAGTCAATGTTAAAGAATATAAGGTTGAGAATATCTCTTAAGCAGGTTATCCCAGGGTTCTCAAAATTTGGGTTTATTATTGTTTTTTGGTCTACAGTAATAAAATATGAAAATAATTAATTTCAGAGAAACTCTTATTTCAACGATACCCTTGCTTGCTTCAGTCAATGTTAAAGAATATAAGGTTGAGAATATCTCTTAAGCAGGTTATCCCAGGGTTCTCAAAATTTGGGTTTATTATTGTTTTTTGGTCAACAGTAATAAAATATGAAAAAAATTAATTTCAGAGAAACTCTTATTTCAACGATACCCTTGCTTGCTTCAGTCAATGTTAAAGAATATAAGGTTGAGAATATCTCTTAAGCAGGTTATCCCAGGGTTCTCAAAATTTGGGTTTATTATTGTTTTTTAGTCTACAGTAATAAAATATGAAAAAAATTAATTTCAGAGAAACTCTTATTTCAACGATACCCTTGCTTGCTTCAGTCAATGTTAAAGAATATAAGGTTGAGAATATCTCTTAAGCAGGTTATCCCAGGGTTCTCAAAATTTGGGTTTATTATTGTTTTTTGGTCTACAGTAATAAAATATGAAAAAAATTAATTTCAAAGAAACTCTTATTTCAACGATACCCTTGCTTGCTTCAGTCAATGTTAAAGAATATAAGGTTGAGAATATCTCTTAAGCAGGTTATCCCAGGGTTCTCAAAATTTGGGTTTATTATTGTTTTTTGGTCTACAGTAATAAAATATGAAAAAAATTAATTTCAGAGAAACTCTTATTTCAACGATACCCTTGCTTGCTTCAGTCAATGTTAAAGAATATAAGGTTGAGAATATCTCTTAAGCAGGTTATCCCAGGGTTCTCAAAATTTGGGTTTATTATTGATTTTTGGTCTACAGTAATAAAATATGAAAAAAATTAATTTCAAAGAAACTCTTATTTCAACGATACCCTTGCTTGCTTCAGTCAATGTTAAAGAATATAAGGTTGAGAATATCTCTTAAGCAGGTTATCCCAGGGTTCTCAAAATTTGGGTTTATTATTGTTTTTTGGTCTAGAGTAATAAAATATGAAAAAAATTAATTTCAAAGAAACTCTTATTTCAACGATACCCTTGCTTGCTTCAGTCAATGTTAAAGAATATAAGGTTGAGAATATCTCTTAAGCAGGTTATCCCCGGGTTCTCAAAATTTGGGTTTATTATTGTTTTTTGGTCTACAGTAATAAAATATGAAAAAATTTAATTTCAAAGAAACTCTTATTTCAACGATACCCTTGCTTGCTTCAGTCAATGTTAAAGAATATAAGGTTGAGAATATCTCTTAAGCAGGTTATCCCAGGGTTCTCAAAATTTGGGTTTATTATTGTTTTTTGGTCTACAGTAATAAAATATGAAAAAAATTAATTTCAGAGAAACTCTTATTTCAACGATACCCTTGCTTGCTTCAGTCAATGTTAAAGAATATAAGGTTGAGAATATCTCTTAAGCAGGTTATCCCAGGGTTCTCAAAATTTGGGTTTATTATTGTTTTTTGGTCTACAGTAATAAAATATGAAAAAAATTAATTTCAGAGAAACTCTTATTTCAACGATACCCTTGCTTGCTTCAGTCAATGTTAAAGAATATAAGGTTGAGAATATCTCTTAAGCAGGTTATCCCAGGGTTCTCAAGATTTGGGTTTATTATTGTTTTTTGGTCTACAGTAATAAAATATGAAAAAAATTAATTTCAGAGAAACTCTTATTTCAACGATACCCTTGCTTGCTTCAGTCAATGTTAAAGAATATAAGAATGAGAATATCTCTTAAGCAGGTTATCCCACGGTTCTCAAAATTTGGGTTTATTATTGTTTTTTGGTCTACAGTAATAAAATATGAAAAAAATTAATTTCAAAGAAACTCTTATTTCAACGATACCCTTGCTTGCTTCAGTCAATGTTAAAGAATATAAGGTTGAGAATATCTCTTAAGCAGGTTATCCCAGGGTTCTCAAAATTTGGGTTTATTATTGTTTTTTGGTCTACAGTAATAAAATATGAAAAAAATTCATTTCAAAGAAACTCTTATTTCAACGATACCCTTGCTTGCTTCAGTCAATGTTAAAGAATATAAGGTTGAGAATATCTCTTAAGCAGGTTATCCCAGGGTTCTCAAAATTTGGGTTTATTATTGTTTTTTGGTCTACAGTAATAAAATATGAAAAAAATTAATTTCAGAGAAACTCTTATTTCAACGATACCCTTGCTTGCTTCAGTCAATGTTAAAGAATATAAGGTTGAGAATATCTCTTAAGCAGGTTATCCCAGGGTTCTCAAAATTTGGGTTTATTATTGTTTTTTGGTCTACAGCAATAAAATATGAAAATAATTAATTTCAGAGAAACTCTTATTTCAACGATACCCTTGCTTGCTTCAGTCAATGTTAAAGAATATAAGGTTGAGAATATCTCTTAAGCAGGTTATCCCAGGGTTCTCAAAATTTGGGTTTATTATTGTTTTTTGGTCTACAGTAATAAAATATGAAAAAATTTAATTTCAAAGAAACTCTTATTTCAACGATACCCTTGCTTGCTTCAGTCAATGTTAAAGAATATAAGGTTGAGAATATCTCTTAAGCAGGTTATCCCAGGGTTCTCAAAATTTGGGTTTATTATTGTTTTTTGGTCTACAGTAATAAAATATGAAAAAAATTAATTTCAGAGAAACTCTTATTTCAACGATACCCTTGCTTGCTTCAGTCAATGTTAAAGAATATAAGGTTGAGAATATCTCTTAAGCAGGTTATCCCAGGGTTCTCAAAATTTGGGTTTATTATTAATTTTTGGTCTACAGTAATAAAATATGAAAAAAATTAATTTCAAAGAAACTCTTATTTCAACGATACCCTTGCTTGCTTCAGTCAATGTTAAAGAATATAAGTTTGAGAATATCTCTTAAGCAGGTTATCCCAGGGTTCTCAAAATTTGGGTTTATTATTGTTTTTTGGTCTACAGTAATAAAATATGAAAAAAATTAATTTCAGAGAAACTCTTATTTCAACGATACCCTTGCTTGCTTCAGTCAATGTTAAAGAATATAAGGTTGAGAATATCTCTTAAGCAGGTTATCCCAGGGTTCTCAAAATTTGGGTTTATTATTGTTTTTTGGTCTACAGTAATAAAATATGAAAAAAATTAATTTCAGAGAAACTCTTATTTCAACGATACCCTTGCTTGCTTCAGTCAATGTTAAAGAATATAAGGTTGAGAATATCTCTTAAGCAGGTTATCCCAGGGTTCTCAAAATTTGGGTTTATTATTGTTTTTTGGTCTACAGTAATAAAATATGAAAAAAATTAATTTCAGAGAAACTCTTATTTCAACGATACCCTTGCTTGCTTCAGTCAATGTTAAAGAATATAAGGTTGAGAATATCTCTTAAGCAGGTTATCCCAGGGTTCTCAAAATTTGGGTTTATTATTGTTTTTTGGTCTACAGTAATAAAATATGAAAAAAATTAATTTCAGAGAAACTCTTATTTCAACGATACCCTTGCTTGCTTGAGTCAATGTTAAAGAATATAAGGTTGAGAATATCTCTTAAGCAGGTTATCCCAGGGTTCTCAAAATTTGGGTTTATTATTGTTTTTTGGTCTACAGTAATAAAATATGAAAAAAATTAATTTCAAAGAAACTCTTATTTCAACGATACCCTTGCTTGCTTCAGTCAATGTTAAAGAATATAAGGTTGAGAATATCTCTTAAGCAGGTTATCCCAGGGTTCTCAAAATTTGGGCTTATTATTGTTTTTTGGTCTACAGTAATAAAATATGAAAAAAATTAATTTCAGAGAAACTCTTATTTCAACGATACCCTTGCTTGCTTCAGTCAATGTTAAAGAATATAAGGTTGAGAATATCTCTTAAGCAGGTTATCCCAGGGTTCTCAAAATTTGGGTTTATTATTGTTTTTTGGTCTACAGTAATAAAATATGAAAAAAATTAATTTCAGAGAAACTCTTATTTCAACGATACCCTTGCTTGCTTCAGTCAATGTTAAAGAATATAAGGTTGAGAATATCTCTTAAGCAGGTTATCCCAGGGTTCTCAAAATTTGGGTTTATTATTGTTTTTTGGTCGACAGTAATAAAATATGAAAAAAATTAATTTCAAAGAAACTCTTATTTCAACGATACCCTTGCTTGCTTCAGTCAATGTTAAAGAATATAAGGTTGAGAATATCTCTTAAGCAGGTTATCCCAGGGTTCTCAAAATTTGGGTTTATTATTGTTTTTTGGTCTACAGTAATAAAATATGAAAAAAATTAATTTCAGAGAAACTCTTATTTCAACGATACCCTTGCTTGCTTCAGTCAATGTTAAAGAATATAAGGTTGAGAATATCTCTTAAGCAGGTTATCCCAGGGTTCTCAAAATTTGGGTTTATTATTGTTTTTTGGTCTACAGTAATAAAATATGAAAATAATTAATTTCAGAGAAACTCTTATTTCAACGATACCCTTGCTTGCTTCAGTCAATGTTAAAGAATATAAGGTTGAGAATATCTCTTAAGCAGGTTATCCCAGGGTTCTCAAAATTTGGGTTTATTATTGTTTTTTGGTCTACAGTAATAAAATATGAAAAAAATTAATTTCAGAGAAACTCTTATTTCAACGATACCCTTGCTTGCTTCAGTCAATGTTAAAGAATATAAGGTTGAGAATATCTCTTAAGCAGGTTATCCCAGGGTTCTCAAAATTTGAGTTTATTATTGTTTTTTGGTCTACAGTAATAAAATATGAATAAAATTAATTTCAAAGAAACTCTTATTTCAACGATACCCTTGCTTGCTTCAGTCAATGTTAAAGAATATAAGGTTGAGAATATCTCTTAAGCAGGTTATCCCAGCGTTCTCAAAATTTGGGTTTATTATTGTTTTTTGGTCTACAGTAATAAAATATGAAAAAAATTAATTTCAAAGAAACTCTTATTTCAACGATACCCTTGCTTGCTTCAGTCAATGTTAAAGAATATAAGGTTGAGAATATCTCTTAAGCAGGTTATCCCAGGGTTCTCAAAATTGGCGTTTATTATTGTTTTTTGGTCTACAGTAATAAAATATGAAAAAAATTAATTACAGAGAAACTCTTATTTCAACGATACCCTTGCTTGCTTCAGTCAATGTTAAAGAATATAAGGTTGAGAATATCTCTTAAGCAGGTTATCCCAGGGTTCTCAAAATTTGGGTTTATTATTGTTTTTTGGTCTACAGTAATAAAATATGAAAAAAATTAATTTCAAAGAAACTCTTATTTCAACGATACCCTTGCTTGCTTCAGTCAATGTTAAAGAATATAAGGTTGAGAATATCTCTTAAGCAGGTTATCCCAGGGTTCTCAAAATTTGGGTTTATTATTGTTTTTTGGTCTACAGTAATAAAATATGAAAATAATTAATTTCAGAGAAACTCTTATTTCAACGATACCCTTGCTTGCTTCAGTCAATGTTAAAGAATATAAGGTTGAGAATATCTCTTAAGCAGGTTATCCCAAGGTTCTCAAAATTTGGGTTTATTATTGTTTTTTGGTCTACAGTAATAAAATATGAAAAAAATTAATTTCAAAGAAACTCTTATTTCAACGATACCCTTGCTTGCTTCAGTCAATGTTAAAGAATATAAGGTAGAGAATATCTCTTAAGCAGGTTATCCCAGGGTTCTCAAAATTTGGGTTTATTATTGTTTTTTGGTCTACAGTAATAAAATATGAAAAAAATTAATTTCAGAGAAACTCTTATTTCAACGATACCCTTGCTTGCTTCAGTCAATGTTAAAGAATATAAGGTTGAGAATATCTCTTAAGCAGGTTATCCCAGGGTTCTCAAAATTTAGGTTTATTATTGTTTTTTGGTCTACAGTAATAAAATATGAAAAAAATTAATTTCAAAGAAACTCTTATTTCAACGATACCCTTGCTTGCTTCAGTCAATGTTAAAGAATATAAGGTTGAGAATATCTCTTAAGCAGGTTATCCCAGGGTTCTCAAAATTTGGGTTTATTATTGTTTTTTGGTCTACAGTAATAAAATATGAAAAAAATTAACTTCAAAGAAACTCTTATTTCAACGATACCCTTGCTTGCTTCAGTCAATGTTAAAGAATATAAGGTTGAGAATATCTCTTAAGCAGGTTATCCCAGGGTTCTCAAAATTTGGGTTTATTATTGTTTTTTGGTCTACAGTAATAAAATATGAAAAAAATTAATTTCAGAGAAACTCTTATTTCAACGATACCCTTGCTTGCTTCAGTCAATGTTAAAGAATATAAGGTTGAAAATATCTCTTAAGCAGGTTATCCCAGGGTTCTCAAAATTTGGGTTTATTATTGTTTTTTGGTCTACAGTAATAAAATATGAAAAAAATTAATTTCAGAGAAACTCTTATTTCAACGATACCCTTGCTTGCTTCAGTCAATGTTAAAGAATATAAGGTTGAGAATATCTCTTGAGCAGATTATCCCAGGGTTCTCAAAATTTGGGTTTATTATTGTTTTTTGGTCTACAGTAATAAAATATGAAAAAAATTCATTTCAAAGAAACTCTTATTTCAACGATACCCTTGCTTGCTTCAGTCAATGTTAAAGAATATAAGGTTGAGAATATCTCTTAAGCAGGTTATCCCAGGGTTCTCAAAATTTGGGTTTATTATTGTTTTTTGGTCTACAGTAATAAAATATGAAAAAAATTCATTTCAAAGAAACTCTTATTTCAACGATACCCTTGCTTGCTTCAGTCAATGTTAAAGAATATAAGGTTGAGAATATCTCTTAAGCAGGTTATCCCAGGGTTCTCAAAATTTGGGTTTATTATTGTTTTTTGGTCTACAGTAATAAAATATGAAAAAAATTAATTTCAAAGAAACTCTTATTTCAACGATACCCTTGCTTGCTTCAGTCAATGTTAAAGAATATAAGGTAGAGAATATCTCTTAAGCAGGTTATCCCAGGGTTCTCAAAATTTGGGTTTATTATTGTTTTTTGGTCTACAGTAATAAAATATGAAAAAAATTAATTTCAGAGAAACTCTTATTTCAACGATACCCTTGCTTGCTTCAGTCAATGTTAAAGAATATAAGGTTGAGAATATCTCTTAAGCAGGTTATCCCAGGGTTCTCAAAATTTGGGTTTATTATTGTTTTTTGGTCTACAGTAATAAAATATGAAAAAAATTAATTTCAAAGAAACTCTTATTTGAACGATACCCTTGCTTGCTTCAGTCAATGTTAAAGAATATAAGGTTGAGAATATCTCTTAAGCAGGTTATCCCAGGGTTCTCAAAATTTGGGTTTATTATTGTTTTTTGGTCTACAGTAATAAAATATGAAAAAAATTAATTTCAAAGAAACTCTTATTTCAACGATACCCTTGCTTGCTTCAGTCAATGTTAAAGAATATAAGGTTGAGAATATCTCTTAAGCAGGTTATCCCAGGGTTCTCAAAATTTGGGTTTATTATTGTTTTTTGGTCTACAGTAATAAAATATGAAAATAATTAATTTCAGAGAAACTCTTATTTCAACGATACCCTTGCTTGCTTCAGTCAATGTTAAAGAATATAAGGTTGAGAATATCTCTTAAGCAGGTTATCCCAGGGTTCTCAAAATTTGGGTTTATTATTGTTTTTTGGTCTACAGTAATAAAATATGAAAAAAATTAATTTCAGAGAAACTCTTATTTCAACGATACCCTTGCTTGCTTCAGTCAATGTTAAAGAATATAAGGTTGAGAATATCTCTTAAGCAGGTTATCCCAGGGTTCTCAAAATTTGGGTTTATTATTGTTTTTTGGTCTACAGTAATAAAATATGAAAAAAATTAATTTCAAAGAAACTCTTATTTCAACGATACCCTTGCTTGCTTCAGTCAATGTTAAAGAATATAAGGTTGAGAATATCTCTTAAGCAGGTTATCCCAGGGTTCTCAAAATTTGGGTTTATTATTGTTTTTTGGTCTACAGTAATAAAATATGAAAATAATTAATTTCAGAGAAACTCTTATTTCAACGATACCCTGCTTGCTTCAGTCAATGTTAAAGAATATAAGGTTGAGAATATCTCTTAAGCAGGTTATCCCAGGGTTCTCAAAATTTGGGTTTATTATTGTTTTTTGGTCAACAGTAATAAAATATGAAAAAAATTAATTTCAGAGAAACTCTTATTTCAACGATACCCTTGCTTGCTTCAGTCAATGTTAAAGAATATAAGGTTGAGAATATCTCTTAAGCAGGTTATCCCAGGGTTCTCAAAATTTGGGTTTATTATTGTTTTTTAGTCAACAGTAATAAAATATGAAAAAAATTAATTTCAGAGAAACTCTTATTTCAACGATACCCTTGCTTGCTTCAGTCAATGTTAAAGAATATAAGGTTGAGAATATCTCTTAAGCAGGTTATCCCAGGGTTCTCAAAATTTGGGTTTATTATTTTTTTTTGGTCTACAGTAATAAAATATGAAAAAAATTAATTTCAGAGAAACTCTTATTTCAACGATACCCTTGCTTGCTTCAGTCAATGTTAAAGAATATAAGGTTGAGAATATCTCTTAAGCAGGTTATCCCAGGGTTCTCAAAATTTGGGTTTATTATTGTTTTTTGGTCTACAGTAATAAAATATGAAAAAAATTAATTTCAAAGAAACTCTTATTTCAACGATACCCTTGCTTGCTTCAGTCAATGTTAAAGAATATAAGGTTGAGAATATCTCTTAAGCAGGTTATCCCAGGGTTCTCAAAATTTGGGTTTATTATTGTTTTTTGGTCTACAGTAATAAAATATGAAAATAATTAATTTCAGAGAAACTCTTATTTCAACGATACCCTTGCTTGCTTCAGTCAATGTTAAAGAATATAAGGTTGAGAATATCTCTTAAGCAGGTTATCCCAGGGTTCTCAAAATTTGGGTTTATTATTGTTTTTTGGTCTACAGTAATAAAATATGAATAAAATTAATTTCAAAGAAACTCTTATTTCAACGATACCCTTGCTTGCTTCAGTCAATGTTAAAGAATATAAGGTTGAGAATATCTCTTAAGCAGGTTATCCCAGGGTTCTCAAAATTGGGGTTTATTATTGTTTTTTGGTCTACAGTAATAAAATATGAAAAAAATTAATTACAGAGAAACTCTTATTTCAACGATACCCTTGCTTGCTTCAGTCAATGTTAAAGAATATAAGGTTGAGAATATCTCTTAAGCAGGTTATCCCAGGGTTCTCAAAATTTGGGTTTATTATTGTTTTTTGGTCTACAGTAATAAAATATGAAAATAATTAATTTCAGAGAAACTCTTATTTCAACGATACCCTTGCTTGCTTCAGTCAATGTTAAAGAATATAAGGTTGAGAATATCTCTTAAGCAGGTTATCCCAGGGTTCTCAAAATTTGGGTTTATTATTGTTTTTTGGTCAACAGTAATAAAATATGAAAAAAATTAATTTCAGAGAAACTCTTATTTCAACGATACCCTTGCTTGCTTCAGTCAATGTTAAAGAATATAAGGTTGAGAATATCTCTTAAGCAGGTTATCCCAGGGTTCTCAAAATTTGGGTTTATTATTGTTTTTTAGTCTACAGTAATAAAATATGAAAAAAATTAATTTCAGAGAAACTCTTATTTCAACGATACCCTTGCTTGCTTCAGTCAATGTTAAAGAATATAAGGTTGAGAATATCTCTTAAGCAGGTTATCCCAGGGTTCTCAAAATTTGGGTTTATTATTGTTTTTTAGTCTACAGTAATAAAATATGAAAAAAATTAATTTCAGAGAAACTCTTATTTCAACGATACCCTTGCTTGCTTCAGTCAATGTTAAAGAATATAAGGTTGAGAATATCTCTTAAGCAGGTTATCCCAGGGTTCTCAAAATTTGGGTTTATTATTGTTTTTTGGTCTACAGTAATAAAATATGAAAAAAATTAATTTCAAAGAAACTCTTATTTCAACGATACCCTTGCTTGCTTCAGTCAATGTTAAAGAATATAAGGTTGAGAATATCTCTTAAGCAGGTTATCCCAGGGTTCTCAAAATTGGGGTTTATTATTGTTTTTTGGTCTACAGTAATAAAATATGAAAAAAATTAATTACAGAGAAACTCTTATTTCAACGATACCCTTGCTTGCTTCAGTCAATGTTAAAGAATATAAATTTGAGAATATCTCTTAAGCAGGTTATCCCAGGGTTCTCAAAATTTGGGTTTATTATTGTTTTTTGGTCTACAGTAATAAAATATGAAAAAAATTAATTTCAAAGAAACTCTTATTTCAACGATACCCTTGCTTGCTTCAGTCAATGTTAAAGAATATAAGGTTGAGAATATCTCTTTAAGCAGGTTATCCCAGGGTTCTCAAAATTTGGGTTTATTATTGTTTTTTGGTCTACAGTAATAAAATATGAAAAAAATTAATTTCAGAGAAACTCTTATTTCAACGATACCCTTGCTTGCTTCAGTCAATGTTAAAGAATATAAGGTTGAGAATATCTCTTAAGCAGGTTATCCCAGGGTTCTCAAAATTTGGGTTTATTATTGATTTTTGGTCTACAGTAATAAAATATGAAAAAAATTAATTTCAGAGAAACTCTTATTTCAACGATACCCTTGCTTGCTTCAGTCAATGTTAAAGATATAAGGTTGAGAATATCTCTTAAGCAGGTTATCCCAGGGTTCTCAAAATTTAGGTTTATTATTGTTTTTTGGTCTACAGTAATAAAATATGAAAAAATTTAATTTCAAGAAACTCTTATTTCAACGATACCCTTGCTTGCTTCAGTCAATGTTAAAGAATATAAGGTTGAGAATATCTCTTAAGCAGGTTATCCCCGGGTTCTCAAAATTTGGGTTTATTATTGTTTTTTGGTCTACGGTAATAAAATATGAAAAAATTTAATTTCAAGAAACTCTTATTTCAACGATACCCTTGCTTGCTTCAGTCAATGTTAAAGAATATAAGGTTGAGAATATCTCTTAAGCAGGTTATCCCAGGGTTCTCAAAATTTGGGTTTATTATTGTTTTTTGGTCTACAGTAATAAAATATGAAAAAAATTAATTACAGAGAAACTCTTATTTCAACGATACCCTTGCTTGCTTCAGTCAATGTTAAAGAATATAAGGTTGAGAATATCTCTTAAGCAGGTTATCCCAGGGTTCTCAAAATTGGGTTTATTATTGTTTTTTGGTCTACAGTAATAAAATATGAAAAAATTAATTTCAAAGAAACTCTTATTTCAACGATACCCTTGCTTGCTTCAGTCAATGTTAAAGAATATAAGGTTGAGAATATCTCTTAAGCAGGTTATCCCAGGGTTCTCAAAATTTTGGGTTTATTATTGTTTTTTGGTCTACAGTAATAAAATATGAAAAAAATTAATTTCAAAGAAACTCTTATTTCAACGATACCCTTGCTTGCTTCAGTCAATGTTAAAGAATATAAGGTTGAGAATATCTCTTAAGCAGGTTATCCCAGGGTTCTCAAAATTTGGGTTTATTATTGTTTTTTGGTCTACAGTAATAAAATATGAAAAAAATTAATTTCAAAGAAACTCTTATTTCAACGATACCCTTGCTTGCTTCAGTCAATGTTAAAGAATATAAGTTGAGAATATCTCTTAAGCAGGTTATCCCAGGGTTCTCAAAATTTGGGTTTATTATTGTTTTTTGGTCTACAGTAATAAAATATGAAAAAAATTAATTTCAGAGAAACTCTTATTTCAACGATACCCTTGCTTGCTTCAGTCAATGTTAAAGAATATAAGGTTGAGAATATCTCTTAAGCAGGTTATCCCAGGGTTCTCAAAATTTGGGTTTATTATTGATTTTGGTCTCCAGTAATAAAATATGAAAAAAATTAATTTCAGAGAAACTCTTATTTCAACGATACCCTTGCTTGCTTCAGTCAATGTTAAAGAATATAAGGTTGAGAATATCTCTTAAGCAGGTTATCCCAGGGTTCTCAAAATTTGGGTTTATTATTGTTTTTTGGTCTACAGTAATAAAATATGAAAAAATTTAATTTCAAAGAAACTCTTATTTCAACGATACCCTTGCTTGCTTCAGTCAATGTTAAAGAATATAAGGTTGAGAATATCTCTTAAGCAGGTTATCCCAGGGTTCTCAAAATTTGGGTTTATTATTGTTTTTTGGTCTACAGTAATAAAATATGAATAAAATTAATTTCAGAGAAACTCTTATTTCAACGATACCCTTGCTTGCTTCAGTCAATGTTAAAGAATATAAGGTTGAGAATATCTCTTAAGCAGGTTATCCCAGGGTTCTCAAAATTGGGGTTTATTATTGTTTTTTGGTCTACAGTAATAAAATATGAAAAAAATTAATTACAGAGAAACTCTTATTTCAACGATACCCTTGCTTGCTTCAGTCAATGTTAAAGAATATAAGGTTGAGAATATCTCTTAAGCAGGTTATCCCAGGGTTCTCAAAATTTGGGTTTATTATTGTTTTTTGGTCTACAGTAATAAAATATGAAAAAAATTAATTTCAAAGAAACTCTTATTTCAACGATACCCTTGCTTGCTTCAGTCAATGTTAAAGAATATAAGGTTGAGAATATCTCTTAAGCAGGTTATCCCAGGGTTCTCAAATTTGGGTTTATTATTGTTTTTTGGTCTACAGTAATAAAATATGAAAATAATTAATTTCAGAGAAACTCTTATTTCAACGATACCCTTGCTTGCTTCAGTCAATGTTAAAGAATATAAGGTTGAGAATATCTCTTAAGCAGGTTATCCCAGGGTTCTCAAAATTTGGGTTTATTATTGATTTTTGGTCTCCAGTAATAAAATATGAAAAAAATTAATTTCAGAGAAACTCTTATTTCAACGATACCCTTGCTTGCTTCAGTCAATGTTAAAGAATATAAGGTTGAGAATATCTCTTAAGCAGGTTATCCCAGGGTTCTCAAAATTTGGGTTTATTATTGTTTTTTGGTCAACAGTAATAAAATATGAAAAAAAATAATTTCAGAGAAACTCTTATTTCAACGATACCCTTGCTTGCTTCAGTCAATGTTAAAGAATATAAGGTTGAGAATATCTCTTAAGCAGGTTATCCCAGGGTTCTCAAAATTTGGGTTTATTATTGTTTTTTGGTCAACAGTAATAAAATATGAAAAAAATTAATTTCAGAGAAACTCTTATTTCAACGATACCCTTGCTTGCTTCAGTCAATGTTAAAGAATATAAGGTTGAGAATATCTCTTAAGCAGGTTATCCCAGGGTTCTCAAAATTTGGGTTTATTATTGTTTTTTAGTCTACAGTAATAAAATATGAAAAAATTAATTTCAGAGAAACTCTTATTTCAACGATACCCTTGCTTGCTTCAGTCAATGTTAAAGAATATAAGGTTGAGAATATCTCTTAAGCAGGTTATCCCAGGGTTCTCAAAATTTGGGTTTATTATTGTTTTTTAGTCTACAGTAATAAAATATGAAAAAAATTAATTTCAGAGAAACTCTTATTTCAACGATACCCTTGCTTGCTTCAGTCAATGTTAAAGAATATAAGGTTGAGAATATCTCTTAAGCAGGTTATCCCAGGGTTCTCAAAATTTGGGTTTATTATTGTTTTTTGGTCTACAGTAATAAAATATGAAAAAAATTAATTTCAAAGAAACTCTTATTTCAACGATACCCTTGCTTGCTTCAGTCAATGTTAAAGAATATAAGGTTGAGAATATCTCTTAAGCAGGTTATCCCAGGGTTCTCAAAATTGGGGTTTATTATTGTTTTTTGGTCTACAGTAATAAAATATGAAAAAAATTAATTACAGAGAAACTCTTATTTCAACGATACCCTTGCTTGCTTCAGTCAATGTTAAAGAATATAAGGTTGAGAATATCTCTTAAGCAGGTTATCCCAGGGTTCTCAAAATTTGGGTTTATTATTGTTTTTTGGTCTACAGTAATAAAATATGAAAAAAATTAATTTCAAAGAAACTCTTATTTCAACGATACCCTTGCTTGCTTCAGTCAATGTTAAAGAATATAAGGTTGAGAATATCTCTTAAGCAGGTTATCCCAGGGTTCTCAAAATTTGGGTTTATTATTGTTTTTTGGTCTACAGTAATAAAATATGAAAATAATTAATTTCAGAGAAACTCTTATTTCAACGATACCCTTGCTTGCTTCAGTCAATGTTAAAGAATATAAGGTTGAGAATATCTCTTAAGCAGGTTATCCCAGGGTTCTCAAAATTTGGGTTTATTATTGATTTTTGGTCTCCAGTAATAAAATATGAAAAAAATTAATTTCAGAGAAACTCTTATTTCAACGATACCCTTGCTTGCTTCAGTCAATGTTAAAGAATATAAGGTTGAGAATATCTCTTAAGCAGGTTATCCCAGGGTTCTCAAAATTTGGGTTTATTATTGTTTTTTGGTCTACAGTAATCAAATATGAAAAAAATTAATTTCAAAGAAACTCTTATTTCAACGATACCCTTGCTTGCTTCAGTCAATGTTAAAGAATATAAGGTTGAGAATATCTCTTAAGCAGGTTATCCCAGGGTTCTCAAAATTTGGGTTTATTATTGTTTTTTGGTCTACAGTAATAAAATATGAAAATAATTAATTTCAGAGAAACTCTTATTTCAACGATACCCTTGCTTGCTTCAGTCAATGTTAAAGAATATAAGGTTGAGAATATCTCTTAAGCAGGTTATCCCAGGGTTCTCAAAATTTGGGTTTATTATTGTTTTTTGGTCTACAGTAATAAAATATGAAAAAAATTAATTTCAGAGAAACTCTTATTTCAACGATACCCTTGCTTGCTTCAGTCAATGTTAAAGAATATAAGGTTGAGAATATCTCTTAAGCAGGTTATCCCAGGGTTCTCAAAATTTGGGTTTATTATTGTTTTTTGGTCTACAGTCATAAAATATGAAAATAATTAATTTCAGAGAAACTCTTATTTCAACGATACCCTTGCTTGCTTCAGTCAATGTTAAAGAATATAAGGTTGAGAATATCTCTTAAGCAGGTTATCCCAGGGTTCTCAAAATTTGGGTTTATTATTGTTTTTTGGTCTACAGTAATAAAATATGAAAAAAATTAATTTCAGAGAAACTCTTATTTCAACGATACCCTTGCTTGCTTCAGTCAATGTTAAAGAATATAAGGTTGAGAATATCTCTTAAGCAGGTTATCCCAGGGTTCTCAAAATTTGGGTTTATTATTGTTTTTTGGTCTACAGTAATAAAATATGAAAAAAATTAATTTCAAAGAAACTCTTATTTCAACGATACCCTTGCTTGCTTCAGTCAATGTTAAAGAATATAAGGTTGAGAATATCTCTTAAGCAGGTTATCCCAGGGTTCTCAAAATTTGGGTTTATTATTGTTTTTTGGTCTACAGTAATAAAATATGAAAAAAATTAATTTCAGAGAAACTCTTATTTCAACGATACCCTTGCTTGCTTCAGTCAATGTTAAAGAATATAAGGTTGAGAATATCTCTTAAGCAGGTTATCCCAGGGTTCTCAAAATTTGGGTTTATTATTGTTTTTTGGTCAACAGTAATAAAATATGAAAAAAATTAATTTCAGAGAAACTCTTATTTCAACGATACCCTTGCTTGCTTCAGTCAATGTTAAAGAATATAAGGTTGAGAATATCTCTTAAGCAGGTTATCCCAGGGTTCTCAAAATTTGGGTTTATTATTGTTTTTTAGTCTACAGTAATAAAATATGAAAAAAATTAATTTCAGAGAAACTCTTATTTCAACGATACCCTTGCTTGCTTCAGTCAATGTTAAAGAATATAAGGTTGAGAATATCTCTTAAGCAGGTTATCCCAGGGTTCTCAAAATTTGGGTTTATTATTGTTTTTTGGTCTACAGTAATAAAATATGAAAAAAATTAATTTCAGAGAAACTCTTATTTCAACGATACCCTTGCTTGCTTCAGTCAATGTTAAAGAATATAAGGTTGAGAATATCTCTTAAGCAGGTTATCCCAGGGTTCTCAAAATTTGGGTTTATTATTGTTTTTTGGTCTACAGTAATAAAATATGAAAAAAATTAATTTCAAAGAAACTCTTATTTCAACGATACCCTTGCTTGCTTCAGTCAATGTTAAAGAATATAAGGTTGAGAATATCTCTTAAGCAGGTTATCCCAGGGTTCTCAAAATTTGGGTTTATTATTGTTTTTTGGTCTACAGTAATAAAATATGAAAATAATTAATTTCAGAGAAACTCTTATTTCAACGATACCCTTGCTTGCTTCAGTCAATGTTAAAGAATATAAGGTTGAGAATATCTCTTAAGCAGGTTATCCCAGGGTTCTCAAAATTTGGGTTTATTATTGTTTTTTGGTCAACAGTAATAAAATATGAAAAAAATTAATTTCAGAGAAACTCTTATTTCAACGATACCCTTGCTTGCTTCAGTCAATGTTAAAGAATATAAGGTTGAGAATATCTCTTAAGCAGGTTATCCCAGGGTTCTCAAAATTTGGGTTTATTATTGATTTTTAGTCTACAGTAATAAAATATGAAAATAATTAATTTCAGAGAAACTCTTATTTCAACGATACCCTTGCTTGCTTCAGTCAATGTTAAAGAATATAAGGTTGAGAATATCTCTTAAGCAGGTTATCCCAGGGTTCTCAAAATTTGGGTTTATTATTGTTTTTTGGTCTACAGTAATAAAATATGAAAAAAAAAATTTCAAAGAAACTCTTATTTCAACGATACCCTTGCTTGCTTCAGTCAGCTTGCTTTTGGTCTACAGTAATAAAATATGAAAAAAAAAAATTTCAAAGAAACTCTTATTTCAACGATACCCTTGCTTGCTTCAGTCAATGTTAAAGAATATAAGGTTGAGAATATCTCTTAAGCAGGTTATCCCAGGGTTCTCAAAATTTGGGTTTATTATTGTTTTTTGGTCTACAGTAATAAAATATGAAAAAAATTAATTTCAAAGAAACTCTTATTTCAACGATACCCTTGCTTGCTTCAGTCAATGTTAAAGAATATAAGGTTGAGAATATCTCTTAAGCAGGTTATCCCAGGGTTCTCAAAATTTGGGTTTATTATTGTTTTTTGGTCTACAGTAATAAAATATGAAAAAAATTAATTTCAGAGAAACTCTTATTTCAACGATACCCTTGCTTGCTTCAGTCAATGTTAAAGAATATAAGGTTGAGAATATCTCTTAAGCAGGTTATCCCAGGGTTCTCAAAATTTGGGTTTATTATTGATTTTTGGTCTACAGTAATAAAATATGAAAAAAATTAATTTCAAAGAAACTCTTATTTCAACGATACCCTTGCTTGCTTCAGTCAATGTTAAAGAATATAAGGTTGAGAATATCTCTTAAGCAGGTTATCCCAGGGTTCTCAAAATTTGGGTTTATTATTGTTTTTTGGTCTACAGTAATAAAATATGAAAAAATTTAATTTCAAAGAAACTCTTATTTCAACGATACCCTTGCTTGCTTCAGTCAATGTTAAAGAATATAAGGTTGAGAATATCTCTTAAGCAGGTTATCCCCGGGTTCTCAAAATTTGGGTTTATTATTGTTTTTTTGGTCTACAGTAATAAAATATGAAAAAATTTAATTTCAAAGAAACTCTTATTTCAACGATACCCTTGCTTGCTTCAGTCAATGTTAAAGAATATAAGGTTGAGAATATCTCTTAAGCAGGTTATCCCAGGGTTCTCAAAATTTGGGTTTATTATTGTTTTTTAGTCTACAGTAATAAAATATGAAAAAAATTAATTTCAGAGAAACTCTTATTTCAACGATACCCTTGCTTGCTTCAGTCAATGTTAAAGAATATAAGGTTGAGAATATCTCTTAAGCAGGTTATCCCAGGGTTCTCAAAATTTGGGTTTATTATTGTTTTTTGGTCTACAGTAATAAAATATGAATAAAATTAATTTCAAAGAAACTCTTATTTCAACGATACCCTTGCTTGCTTCAGTCAATGTTAAAGAATATAAGGTTGAGAATATCTCTTAAGCAGGTTATCCCAGGGTTCTCAAAATTGGGGTTTATTATTGTTTTTTGGTCTACAGTAATAAAATATGAAAAAAATTATTTACAGAGAAACTCTTATTTCAACGATACCCTTGCTTGCTTCAGTCAATGTTAAAGAATATAAGGTTGAGAATATCTCTTAAGCAGGTTATCCCAGGGTTCTCAAAATTTGGGTTTATTATTGTTTTTTGGTCTACAGTAATAAAATATGAAAAAAATTAATTTCAGAGAAACTCTTATTTCAACGATACCCTTGCTTGCTTCAGTCAATGTTAAAGAATATAAGGTTGAGAATATCTCTTAAGCAGGTTATCCCAGGGTTCTCAAAATTTGGGTTTATTATTGTTTTTTGGTCAACAGTAATAAAATATGAAAAAAATTAATTTCAGAGAAACTCTTATTTCAACGATACCCTTGCTTGCTTCAGTCAATGTTAAAGAATATAAGGTTGAGAATATCTCTTAAGCAGGTTATCCCAGGGTTCTCAAAATTTGGGTTTATTATTGTTTTTTAGTCTACAGTAATAAAATATGAAAAAAATTAATTTCAGAGAAACTCTTATTTCAACGATACCCTTGCTTGCTTCAGTCAATGTTAAAGAATATAAGGTTGAGAATATCTCTTAAGCAGGTTATCCCAGGGTTCTCAAAATTTGGGTTTATTATTGTTTTTTAGTCTACAGTAATAAAATATGAAAAAAATTAATTTCAGAGAAACTCTTATTTCAACGATACCCTTGCTTGCTTCAGTCAATGTTAAAGAATATAAGGTTGAGAATATCTCTTAAGCAGGTTATCCCAGGGTTCTCAAAATTTGGGTTTATTATTGTTTTTTGGTCTACAGTAATAAAATATGAAAAAAATTAATTTCAAAGAAACTCTTATTTCAATGTTAAAGAATATAAGGTTGAGAATATCTCTTAAGCAGGTTATCCCAGGGTTCTCAAAATTGGGGTTTATTATTGTTTTTTGGTCTACAGTAATAAAATATGAAAAAAATTAATTACAGAGAAACTCTTATTTCAACGATACCCTTGCTTGCTTCAGTCAATGTTAAAGAATATAAGGTTGAGAATATCTCTTAAGCAGGTTATCCCAGGGTTCTCAAAATTTGGGTTTATTATTGTTTTTTGGTCTACAGTAATAAAATATGAAAAAAATTAATTTCAAAGAAACTCTTATTTCAACGATACCCTTGCTTGCTTCAGTCAATGTTAAAGAATATAAGGTTGAGAATATCTCTTAAGCAGGTTATCCCAGGGTTCTCAAAATTTGGGTTTATTATTGTTTTTTGGTCTACAGTAATAAAATATGAAAATAATTAATTTCAGAGAAACTCTTATTTCAACGATACCCTTGCTTGCTTCAGTCAATGTTAAAGAATATAAGGTTGAGAATATCTCTTAAGCAGGTTATCCCAGGGTTCTCAAAATTTGGGTTTATTATTGATTTTTGGTCTCCAGTAATAAAATATGAAAAAAATTAATTTCAGAGAAACTCTTATTTCAACGATACCCTTGCTTGCTTCAGTCAATGTTAAAGAATATAAGGTTGAGAATATCTCTTAAGCAGGTTATCCCAGGGTTCTCAAAATTTGGGTTTATTATTGTTTTTTGGTCTACAGTAATAAAATATGAAAAAAATAAATTTCAAAGAAACTCTTATTTCAACGATACCCTTGCTTGCTTCAGTCAATGTTAAAGAATATAAGGTTGAGAATATCTCTTAAGCAGGTTATCCCAGGGTTCTCAAAATTTGGGTTTATTATTGTTTTTTGGTCTACAGTAATAAAATATGAATAAAATTAATTTCAAAGAAACTCTTATTTCAACGATACCCTTGCTTGCTTCAGTCAATGTTAAAGAATATAAGGTTGAGAATATCTCTTAAGCAGGTTATCCCAGGGTTCTCAAAATTGGGGTTTATTATTGTTTTTTGGTCTACAGTAATAAAATATGAAAAAAATTAATTACAGAGAAACTCTTATTTCAACGATACCCTTGCTTGCTTCAGTCAATGTTAAAGAATATAAGGTTGAGAATATCGCTTAAGCAGGTTATCCCAGGGTTCTCAAAATTTGGGTTTATTATTGTTTTTTGGTCTACAGTAATAAAATATGAAAAAAATTAATTTCAAAGAAACTCTTATTTCAACGATACCCTTGCTTGCTTCAGTCAATGTTAAAGAATATAAGGTTGAGAATATCTCTTAAGCAGGTTATCCCAGGGTTCTCAAAATTTGGGTTTATTATTGTTTTTTGGTCTACAGTAATAAAATATGAAAATAATTAATTTCAGAGAAACTCTTATTTCAACGATACCCTTGCTTGCTTCAGTCAATGTTAAAGAATATAAGGTTGAGAATATCTCTTAAGCAGGTTATCCCAGGGTTCTCAAAATTTGGGTTTATTATTGATTTTTGGTCTCCAGTAATAAAATATGAAAAAAATTAATTTCAGAGAAACTCTTATTTCAACGATACCCTTGCTTGCTTCAGTCAATGTTAAAGAATATAAGGTTGAGAATATCTCTTAAGCAGGTTATCCCAGGGTTCTCAAAATTTGGGTTTATTATTGTTTTTTGGTCAACAGTAATAAAATATGAAAAAAAATAATTTCAGAGAAACTCTTATTTCAACGATACCCTTGCTTGCTTCAGTCAATGTTAAAGAATATAAGGTTGAGAATATCTCTTAAGCAGGTTATCCCAGGGTTCTCAAAATTTGGGTTTATTATTGTTTTTTGGTCAACAGTAATAAAATATGAAAAAAATTAATTTCAGAGAAACTCTTATTTCAACGATACCCTTGCTTGCTTCAGTCAATGTTAAAGAATATAAGGTTGAGAATATCTCTTAAGCAGGTTATCCCAGGGTTCTCAAAATTTGGGTTTATTATTGTTTTTTAGTCTACAGTAATAAAATATGAAAAAATTAATTTCAGAGAAACTCTTATTTCAACGATACCCTTGCTTGCTTCAGTCAATGTTAAAGAATATAAGGTTGAGAATATCTCTTAAGCAGGTTATCCCAGGGTTCTCAAAATTTGGGTTTATTATTGTTTTTTAGTCTACAGTAATAAAATATGAAAAAAATTAATTTCAGAGAAACTCTTATTTCAACGATACCCTTGCTTGCTTCAGTCAATGTTAAAGAATATAAGGTTGAGAATATCTCTTAAGCAGGTTATCCCAGGGTTCTCAAAATTTGGGTTTAATTATTGTTTTTTTGGTCTACAGTAATAAAATATGAAAAAAATTAATTTCAAAGAAACTCTTATTTCAACGATACCCTTGCTTGCTTCAGTCAATGTTAAAGAATATAAGGTTGAGAATATCTCTTAAGCAGGTTATCCCAGGGTTCTCAAAATTTGGGTTTATTATTGTTTTTTGGTCTACAGTAATAAAATATGAAAATAATTAATTTCAGAGAAACTCTTATTTCAACGATACCCTTGCTTGCTTCAGTCAATGTTAAAGAATATAAGGTTGAGAATATCTCTTAAGCAGGTTATCCCAGGGTTCTCAAAATTTGGGTTTATTATTGATTTTTGGTCTCCAGTAATAAAATATGAAAAAAATTAATTTCAGAGAAACTCTTATTTCAACGATACCCTTGCTTGCTTCAGTCAATGTTAAAGAATATAAGGTTGAGAATATCTCTTAAGCAGGTTATCCCAGGGTTCTCAAAATTTGGGTTTATTATTGTTTTTTGGTCTACAGTAATAAAATATGAAAAAAATTAATTTCAAAGAAACTCTTATTTCAACGATACCCTTGCTTGCTTCAGTCAATGTTAAAGAATATAAGGTTGAGAATATCTCTTAAGCAGGTTATCCCAGGGTTCTCAAAATTTGGGTTTATTATTGTTTTTTGGTCTACAGTAATAAAATATGAAAAAATTAATTACAAAGAAACTCTTATTTCAACGATACCCTTGCTTGCTTCAGTCAATGTTAAAGAATATAAGGTTGAGAATATCTCTTAAGCAGGTTATCCCAGGGTTCTCAAAATTTGGGTTTATTATTGTTTTTTAGTCTACAGTAATAAAATATGAAAAAAAATTAATTTCAGAGAAACTCTTATTTCAACGATACCCTTGCTTGCTTCAGTCAATGTTAAAGAATATAAGGTTGAGAATATCTCTTAAGCAGGTTATCCCAGGGTTCTCAAAATTTGGGTTTATTATTGTTTTTTAGTCTACAGTAATAAAATATGAAAAAAATTAATTTCAGAGAAACTCTTATTTCAACGATACCCTTGCTTGCTTCAGTCAATGTTAAAGAATATAAGGTTTGAGAATATCTCTTAAGCAGGTTATCCCAGGGTTCTCAAAATTTGGGTTTATTATTGTTTTTTGGTCTACAGTAATAAAATATGAATAAAATTAATTTCAAAGAAACTCTTATTTCAACGATACCCTTGCTTGCTTCAGTCAATGTTAAAGAATATAAGGTTGAGAATATCTCTTAAGCAGGTTATCCCAGGGTTCTCAAAATTGGGGTTTATTATTGTTTTTTGGTCTACAGTAATAAAATATGAAAAAAATTATTTACAGAGAAACTCTTATTTCAACGATACCCTTGCTTGCTTCAGTCAATGTTAAAGAATATAAGGTTGAGAATATCTCTTAAGCAGGTTATCCCAGGGTTCTCAAAATTTGGGTTTATTATTGTTTTTTGGTCTACAGTAATAAAATATGAAAAAAATTAATTTCAGAGAAACTCTTATTTCAACGATACCCTTGCTTGCTTCAGTCAATGTTAAAGAATATAAGGTTGAGAATATCTCTTAAGCAGGTTATCCCAGGGTTCTCAAAATTTGGGTTTATTATTGATTTTTGGTCTACAGTAAATAAAATATGAAAAAAATTAATTTCAAAGAAACTCTTATTTCAACGATACCCTTGCTTGCTTCAGTCAATGTTAAAGAATATAAGGTTGAGAATATCTCTTAAGCAGGTTATCCCAGGGTTCTCAAAATTTGGGTTTATTATTGTTTTTTTGGTCTACAGTAATAAAATATGAAAAAATTTAATTTCAAAGAAACTCTTATTTCAACGATACCCTTGCTTGCTTCAGTCAATGTTAAAGAATATAAGGTTGAGAATATCTCTTAAGCAGGTTATCCCCCGGGTTCTCAAAATTTGGGTTTATTATTGTTTTTTTGGTCTACAGTAATAAAATATGAAAAAATTTAATTTCAAAGAAACTCTTATTTCAACGATACCCTTGCTTGCTTCAGTCAATGTTAAAGAATATAAGGTTGAGAATATCTCTTAAGCAGGTTATCCCAGGGTTCTCAAAATTTGGGTTTATTATTGTTTTTTAGTCTACAGTAATAAAATATGAAAAAAATTAATTTCAGAGAAACTCTTATTTCAACGATACCCTTGCTTGCTTCAGTCAATGTTAAAGAATATAAGGTTGAGAATATCTCTTAAGCAGGTTATCCCAGGGTTCTCAAAATTTGGGTTTATTATTGTTTTTTGGTCTACAGTAATAAAATATGAAAAAAATTAATTTCAGAGAAACTCTTATTTCAACGATACCCTTGCTTGCTTCAGTCAATGTTAAAGAATATAAGGTTGAGAATATCTCTTAAGCAGGTTATCCCAGGGTTCTCAAAATTTGGGTTTATTATTGTTTTTTGGTCAACAGTAATAAAATATGAAAAAAATTAATTTCAGAGAAACTCTTATTTCAAACGATACCCTTGCTTGCTTCAGTCAATGTTAAAGAATATAAGGTTGAGAATATCTCTTAAGCAGGTTATCCCAGGGTTCTCAAAATTTGGGTTTATTATTGTTTTTTAGTCTACAGTAATAAAATATGAAAAAAATTAATTTCAGAGAAACTCTTATTTCAACGATACCCTTGCTTGCTTCAGTCAATGTTAAAGAATATAAGGTTGAGAATATCTCTTAAGCAGGTTATCCCAGGGTTCTCAAAATTTGGGTTTATTATTGTTTTTTAGTCTACAGTAATAAAATATGAAAAAAATTAATTTCAGAGAAACTCTTATTTCAACGATACCCTTGCTTGCTTCAGTCAATGTTAAAGAATATAAGGTTGAGAATATCTCTTAAGCAGGTTATCCCAGGGTTCTCAAAATTTGGGTTTATTATTGTTTTTTGGTCTACAGTAATAAAATATGAAAAAAATTAATTTCAAAGAAACTCTTATTTCAATGTTTAAAGAATATAAGGTTGAGAATATCTCTTAAGCAGGTTATCCCAGGGTTCTCAAAATTGGGGTTTATTATTGTTTTTTGGTCTACAGTAATAAAATATGAAAAAAATTAATTACAGAGAAACTCTTATTTCAAACGATACCCTTGCTTGCTTCAGTCAATGTTAAAGAATATAAGGTTGAGAATATCTCTTAAGCAGGTTATCCCAGGGTTCTCAAAATTTGGGTTTATTATTGTTTTTTGGTCTACAGTAATAAAATATGAAAAAAATTAATTTCAAAGAAACTCTTATTTCAACGATACCCTTGCTTGCTTCAGTCAATGTTAAAGAATATAAGGTTGAGAATATCTCTTAAGCAGGTTATCCCAGGGTTCTCAAAATTTGGGTTTATTATTGTTTTTTTGGTCTACAGTAATAAAATATGAAAATAATTAATTTCAGAGAAACTCTTATTTCAAC
>CAVNZG010000130.1:0-43122 GCA_963693315.1 Diogma glabrata
AAATACGGTCAATATTATTAAAAAAATCACAACGGTTGATTAAACTAATAACCAATTCTTATTAAAATGATGAATTCAGACAATCAAATAAAAAATTATGTGATTAACGTAGAGCTATTAAAATAAAAACATAAATTATTATTTTTGTAGTTAATTTTAATAATAATTTTATTAGATTAATCATCGACGTTTTTACTTTCAAAACGTAGGTTATTCAATTAATAATAGTATACATTAATCTTACTTTAAGTTATTATT
Source organism: Diogma glabrata (assembly GCA_963693315.1). Classification (NCBI taxonomy): domain Eukaryota; kingdom Metazoa; phylum Arthropoda; class Insecta; order Diptera; family Cylindrotomidae; genus Diogma; species Diogma glabrata. The sequence goes on from CAVNZG010000130.1 coordinate 259, forward strand.
TTTAATAACGATTAATAAAATATTGGTAAGAATCACAGTTTATATCCAGACGCTGAATAAACAACTTTAAAAAATATTTAAAAGTTTTGTGAAAAGTTAAAAGTGTTAAGAAAATTGAAAAAGTAAGATTATTTTATTAAACGATAACGTTTGGTATGTGAAACTTTGTAAATTTTTGTACTGTCTATGGTGTGGTAAAAAAATTGGTTTTTCAGTTCCTGAAGCAGATTCATCAGACAGAACATGTAGAAATTTTGTTCGATGAACAGAGTAGTTAGGCTAAAATTGAGTCTGCATGGGACAGGACCAAACAACTGAGACTCAGCGACATTTCAAAATTAAAATCAATTTCGGAAATTTTAACCAAATGGAAGCAATTTAAATTACCGCTTGGTTATAAACTGGTAATTAATAATTCAATATTAGTATATTTCAATAACATTTTAATTATAATTATAATAATATATATATATATATATATATATATATATATATATATATATATATATATATATATATATATATATATATATATATATATATATATATATATATATATATATATATATATATATATATATATATATATATATATATATATATATATATATAATATATATATATTAGACTGGTTATATATATTAGACTAATATATATATTATATATTATATTATTAGACTTATTATATTATTAGAATATTATATTATTAGACTAATATATATATTAGACTGAAAAATTCTTTGTGGTCAAAAAATTACAACAGCACTATTTTTTTTTTTTAAGTCAAAAGAACACGTGCCGCAAAATCATCGAAGTTTATTTTTTTGATAAAATTGTTAATATCTCATCAAATATGCAGATGTCAAAAAAAATCACTGAATCATTTTTGTAGGAAATTTAATTCTCTACAAAAAAGGTCCAAGTCATATTTTTCCTAAAACCTATTTTTCTGATGATATTATGAAATAAAACTTGAAATTCTTCGAAACTCGTATAACCAAATGATGAAAATTTCGACGAAAAAGCACTAATTTTGATTTTTTTTGTCACGATTATTTTTTTATACATTTCATTCTATAGCATAAGAAGAAAATTAGGACTTTTTCGTCATCTTTATTTTTTATGTTTTTCAAAAATCACGAAAACTTACAAGTTCATTTTCAAAATATCATGAAAACTATACGTTTTCGGAATAAAATGACTTAGACTTTTTTTGTAGAGAATTAAATTTCCTACAAAAATGGTTATGTGGTTTTTTCTGACATCTGCATATTTTATGAGATATTTGTTAAAATCTACGAATTTTTTAAAAAATCAACTTCGACGATTTTGCGGCACGTGTTCTTTTAATTTAAAAAAAAAAAAAATAATGCCGTTGTGGTTTTTTGACCACAAAGAATTTTTCTAGGGGGCGTCTCGGAAAATTTAGTTTTTAACGACCAGCCTAATATATATATCCCTTTCAAGTCCATCTTCAACGATATTTTTGCTTAGGTAAGAACCAAATGTAACAATTGTGAGGGTTATGATCTAAAATGATTATATTAATATTTTTAAGTTAACTTAAAGACCAACTGTCATTTTTGTGATAGAAAAAAAAGAGGATGACTTGGTTGTTTTTCTATAAACTTTTAAGTGAGTCTTAAAGACCAGCTATCACAATCGTGAGGGCTTATATATACTGGATTTTAACTATTTGCCAATCGTCTTTAACAAATTTTTCTATTTTTCGGATTGAGTTCCATCTTTTGATCGGTTCTTTATGTATTAGAATAACCGCCAAAATTTTTCGTATTATCAAGTTAAAATATATTTATTGATTGCCAACTGTCATCATGTCGGGAGCGCGAAAATCATCTCGATGTAAGTATTGAATTAAATAAAGTTAATCAAACAGTTTAGTTAAAATTTATACATACTTACATTTATAAATAGTGTATAATTAAATTTATTATAAATGTTTTATATGTTTTAGAATGATAACTATAAAAGTTCATAAATAAAAAACTACTATCACGATTGTAACAGTTGGACTCCAAAAGTAACTTTTTTGTTTTTAGTTAAATTTGCTAAAGGAATCTGCAGGTTAGTAGATAAGGATGAGCTGCAGGAATTGCTTAACGATTCACAGCCAGAAGATATCGACAATGATGATGACGTTGCTGATTCTGATTTCACATTGCCGGAAACTATTTGTCAGGTGATTGTTGAAATAGATAATGCAGATGAAAGAAATTATGGTGACGATTGTGATATTGGAATCAGTAAGTTTTTATTTCAAAACATATATCAGTATGCGTATTACTTTTCATAACTTTATAGGCACCAATCTGATAAACCAAACATCATTATCCAGCTGGAATGTTGGATCGTTTCAAAAACAACGTACTACCAGTGGTTACGATATCTGCAAAGCAAAAAGTAAAATTGCCAATTGAATATTGCAACCGTTATTTTGATAGCACGCATTTCGAAGAAACCGCAAAATATTCAAATATGTACTATATCAATAAAAAGGGTAAGCTTCTTAAAGTAACAGCAGCAGAAATTAAAAAATTATACGGGATATTCCTTATAATGGGTTGCATTTCGTACCCACGAATTGCATTGTATTGGAAAGATGGATATGCATTGGAAAAAATATCCACATGCATGAGCAGAAATCGGCTTAAAGCTCTGCGATCTTCAATCCACTATACAAATACTATAGTGAACTAAGCTAATATTGCTAGAATTAAACAAACCTGTGATTCCAACAGTCTGAATTTATTTATTACAAATATATGTATTCAATAGTTATCATTTGTACAATGAATAAAATGAATTTAACTATCTTAATGAATTAAGCTAATATTTTATAAAAATTTATGTCAAATATTTTTAAAATATAGAATTTCAATGTTTTTGAAATAAATGGAATTTTTACTGATTTATTGTTTAGATGTTGATATCGTATCTTGTACAGCGTTGGTATCGATCGAGGGCCAATATATAATAGAAATTCATAAGAACAAAAATGTATAAGAATAGGTCCAGTTCACACAAATGTGTGGGTTATTTTTCTTGGAAGTTATTTATTTTTTACCAGAAAAAAATTATAGAATCTGGTTGCTAGTGTTAAGAGTATTAACCTACCAAAAATATACGTAAATATTCCATGTTTTAATTGTGATCTCAACGCATACAAAAATTTAGTGTATCATTTGTGACAGCTGAGCTTCAAGTTAGACATATAATACAAAAATGGTTAACCTCCATTTATGTGTGAATTTTATATCACAATTGTGATGGTTGGCCTTCAACTCACTATTATTTTTTTGTTTTGACAACTTCTACCGAGTACCTCACATTTGTGACAAAGGGACTCGAAAGGGATAAATATATATACATATATATATATATATATATATATATATATATATATATATATATATATATATATATATATATATATATATATATATATATATATATATATATATATATATATATATATATATATATATATATATATATATATATATATATATATATATATATATATATATATATATATATATATATATATATATATATATATATATATATATATATATATATAATAATTATAATTAATTCTAATATATTCCTTTTAAAATTTTCAGATAGACATTTACTTTAAAGTCATGTTTCCGAAAGCCAGCGATTTTGGTTGTAAATTACCAATCATTTATTCAAAAAACTCAGCCCATTTTTGAAGAACAAATTAAAGATGAAAAGTTAAGAGAGGTGGTTGAAGAACTTCGCAATACAGAGAATATGACAGAAAGTAGGTTTTTTAAATTTGTTTTTTGGCTCCAAAAACTTGAAACTCACATACAACAGAAGCAGAATTCCATTCAAATTTTACAGCAACATAATTTTTTGCTGTCAAATTTGTATGAATTCTGTTTCTGTTTCTGATGTATTTGAATACCCGGCTATAAGCTAAAACGTTGTTTTTGGACATGTCATTTGTAATTTTTTTGAGTGAAACCAATTAAACCTATTCAATGTTAGATTCTGTAATAATATAATATTTTTCTGCTTTATATTATTTAGATGATATTCTGCTATCAACTATGTATTTACTGCACAGGATACTCCGTCAAACCAACAAATAAAGTTTTGGAGCATAAAATTTATAAGAAATACACTGTTTGATATTCTTAAAACAGTTTTGCCATTATAGGCGAAAATGTTCAAAATGATGAAGAGATGTTACAAAAGTATTTCGATAAAAAATTACCAATTCAGCCTCTTTTGTTAATCAGTGGGTCTATAATAAAGCCAACTAGAATGTTTTGATAATGTACGGTATGAAGTTTATACAACATGGAATAGTAGATTCTTGTATGAGCTTAGAATGAAGGTAATTCTTCACGAGGATGAAGTTTCCCGAAACGAGCGTAGCGAGTGGAGGGAATCATCCGAGTGAAGAATTGCCATCATCGCAAGCGAATACAAGATGCTATTTTATCCACGACTGTAAAATATTTCGTTTAATTTCCAGTTTGCATGCAAAAATTTGTATCGCCATATTGAAATAAAAACATCAAAGATAGCGAAAAACAAAACAAGTTTGTTGTTTAATTTGTTGGGGGAATATTTAATAAACTATAGAGCTGTTAAAGAATTTTAATCAAATTAACTAGTTGTGGAATGAATACAATTACAATGGAAGACATGTGCTTCAAAATATTTTTTTCTATGCAAAAAGTCAATTCACTAGTGAAAAAGAATAACAAATTATAGTTGCTATGGTTTTTCATATAATTTTATAAAGTATTTTAAACAACGTAACCATGAAAAAATAGAATATGAATTTTGAATGTTTTGTTGTCGATTTATAACTTTATAATTTATAGTAAACATCGATTATATATATACTACCATAGAAAAAATTGCATTTCCTAAGCGAGATAAAAACGTTTTTCGTTCGTAAACATGTCTGACTCGACGCTAGCGCGTCTCGTGAACATATGTTTACTCACGAAAAAACAATGTTTTCATCTCTTGTAGGAAAATATACTATTATTTATTCAACTTAAAATATCCGCAATCAGCAACCAATTTTGGAATTTTATCCAAAAGTATTTTTTTACATTGAAAGGCGATAAAGAAAGAGCACATTATTCGGTTCATTTTGTTGAATGATTTGTTAAATTCAAATCAATAATATATATTATTAGTTTAGCTATGTAAATTTATTTTTTAATTAATAAAAAATATAGTAAAATATAATAAATATTACTATATTTTTTATTTTATATACGCACATAGACTCCTTTTGTTCTTTTAATTTTTGTCACATATAAATATAAAAATACTTTAAAGCAAAATTATGAATTATTTTAGAATTAAAACTGTGAAATATAAATCTTTAAGATTAAATGAAAATAATGAAATAATAAAATCGTTAATAAAAAATTTATGCCCTCTTTTATTTAAAAAGTGTAAAATATAAGTTCCATTATTAATTTAATAAGTTTCATTATTAATTTAATAACATCTTATTATTGATTTAATAAGAACCTATTATTAATCTAATTAGATTGTATTATTAATCTGATAACCTAATATTATTTTAAAAACCAATTTATTATTATAATAATATATGTCATTTATCCAAGGGATACCTAATATAAATGTAATCCATTATGTTATTATTTCAATAAGAATTTTATTGCGGCAGCCAATTTGCACAGAGCCTTCGCATACCCAAATATTCGTGTAAAATGGTAAAAACACTACCATTTGCTACCTTTACAATGTCAGCTAGCTCATGCACCTTCAATTTGCGATCGTTCATAACCAATTTGTGGATTTTTTTGATGTTTTCCTGGAATAACAGCCTTATTTGGGTGTGCACTGCGCTCTGCATCTTTTGTGCTGGTACGACCACATTTAAATTCAGCCATCCACTTCTCTACCATTTGTCTCGATGGAGCAGAGTTTGGATAATGTTTTTCAAGCCATTGTTTGGTTTCCACTGTATTGTTTTTTCATCAAAAAGCAATGCTTTATTAAAATTAGAAATTCACTTTTTTACATTTTTTTTCAAAAACGAAAGTTGCTTCACACAAAATGCTATAACTCACGAATAAATAGTCAGATTGCTGTCAAATTTATACACGTATCGTTTGAAGGTTAGTACTAAATAAAAATCATATGGAAAAAATTCTAGTAACGCCATCTATGTGTCATCCTACGGACTTATTGAATGACCTAGTATAAAAGCTATCGTTTTTAGATTTAAAATTTAATTTTCTTTTGTTAGTAAATATTACGAACAAATAATATTAGTTTAATAATGCCTGTTATTACGAAATTAGTGAAAATAATCACAAGTTGTGATTAGCTGTACAATAATCACCAAATTATTAATCTAATGGCTATTTTGATAGTTTTTAATAACAGAATTCTCTGAGTGCAATCAAAAGAGTTGATGCAATACCACTGAAGGCAGTTACAATACACGAAAGATTTAGTGAATTAAATTTATGAATGATTGCCGTTTGAACAAAAGTTTTGCCACAACCTGCATGAGCTGTCAAGAAAAAAAGCTAAAGCATTCGGAGGAACATTCAAACCACAGATAAATTCAAATAATTGACGAAACTGTTTTGGTGATTGAATTTCTGAAGTTTCAAGTAAACATTCACGCTATTCATTATCATTTGTTGCAATACCTCGAGCTTCACATGCTGCAACAAAAGTAGGGTAAGGTACACCTTCATACATACGTAGATCAAAAAAAGATTTTGGACCACGAACATGCAACAGAAGTAAACGCATATGAAACAATTCTATATCTTTTGGAGTAACCATATATAATCGAGCAACAACTTTATCAGCCCCACGTTGTCTTCTTTTCCACGATTTACTTTGGTCATACCAAACATAATTAATTCTGTATACAAAAACTCATTAGCTAAATTATCAATGGAATTCAAATGGAAAAATGCTAACAATTTTGTTCTTGATACATTTGCGACTGTGCCAGCCACATTACCATTCCTGATATAAACATTTTGTCTATTAGGCAAATGACAATCAAGTCGAATAATTGTATGAGATTGAAAATGCATTGGAAATTCAAATATGCGCCAAGCAGCTTCAGTCGAACCAACATACCGTCCATTCAAAAAATCTTGAATTTCATTTCCCACAATCGCATCATCATTATTCACTGCATTCTCTCCATTCACTCTCAATTCAACATTGGCAGAATCATACTCTTTATATACATACTTGTAAACATATTTCACACTTTTAACAGTACATATTTCCACGTTAATATGACAATTGAATTTTGCAAGAAGATAAATATTATACGGAACAACATATCTATTATCAAGAGATGCACCACGTACATCAACACTCATACCATTATCACGTCGACGGTACAAAGGATAACCATTCACATATTCTTTAATATTTTCAGAAAAAGGTTTTGGAAAATTATTACTACATTTACCACTCTCATACAAACAGAATTGGGATTTAGAGCACCACATGGTTCATGCATCATATGACGTTTCACATATTCATGTAATTTAGGAAAAAGAATGGAATCAGGGATTTCAGTACATACAAATTTATTAATCATTTCATTTCCATCAATTCTATCTTCATCTGACAAATTTAACAAAATTCATCATTTTTAAAAATAGCAACCACATCAGTTTGAACAGCATCATTAAAACGACGAATATCACATTCTCTGTTAACTTTTATAACCATTGACACATCAGCAGTAACATTCTCAGGTCTTTCACAAAATTCATGCATTGATTTAAAAGAACGAACAAAAGGATTCACACGATCTAACTCAAAACCTATCTTACGCATAAGAAAAAATTCGAATGAATTTAAAACATAGAAAAACAATATGTACGTTTGTTTATTCACATTCAAAGAAATAAATATACTAACAGCTGAGAAAAAATTAAATATAAAAAAGAATAAAAAAATAAAGTTTTAAGTTTCGTTTTTGTTGTTCGTTGTTCGATAGCAAATATATTTTTATATGTATGTAAACTTATAATGCATATGTATAGAAAAAGTTTTCCGTATATAATAACTTTTTTATTTATGATCCGATTGTTTGAATCCGGATCCCAATATAGGTTACACTAATATCAGTTAGCTGTGAAAATTTGAATTGAATCAATCTGCGAATAAAAAAGCTTATGCTCCACAAAGTTTTAATCTAGCGTATTAATATATAAGAAGAAGATATTCGTTGGCACCAACATTTTTCCGAAATTCAGAGATGACGGACATTGCAATAGGTAGACTTTTATATGAAATCTACCTAAAATTATTTGTTTATTTGTAGGTTCCAATTTTGTTAAAAGCAATACAATTCATTTCGGTATACGGTTAGAACTTTGGTTAATATCGAAATGAGATTTCACAGGCATTACTGGTATTATCGCTAAAACCTTTACTAGTTAAGTAAGCCTTAATTCATGTTTAAAATCAATCTTAAACCACATACGAAAACCGTTAAGACCCTTTATTTTTCATTTTAATAAAGCAGAAATATTTCTTTATCTCATCCGTTTTTGTAAAATATCATACAACATATTTCTTTAAAGAGAAAACAAAAAATAAATATTTTACATAGTTCCACATTATATCACTAACTTCCATCCAACCACCCAGTCATTTAAGAAATCAAAATACTTTGAACTTTGATTGACATGAAATGTGTTAAGCGAAAATTATATGCTTCATTATTTAAATAATCTTAATAACTTATCTTAATGATTTTTTAATGAATTGTTTTAAACTATTAGTTTTAAAAAACTTAAAAACAACATTAATATATTAAAAAATTACAACGAAAAGAATAGCCACAAAAAACCATTCGATAGTAATTTAAAAATAAAATTTAATTACATAAGGATTTATGAGTTTTGATTGATTGATGAATACAAATCGTTGCACCTTTACGAATTAATATAATTGCATTGAACCGAATAAAATTAAAAAAAATTATTAATAAGAAAGTATTAAGAAGAGAATCTTCAATTAATAGTCTTTATCAATTCAAAAAAATTATTATTATTTCTTTCATGTTGTGCTTATTATATTTACCACTTTCAATCGCTTACAAAACAACACATAAAAATGGATTGAAGCAAATGTAATAAAAAAGTGTATCGTTAAAAAAATATATAAATAAGAAAACTATAGTTAATTTTTAACATCTTAATTGCTGCAATCAACAATTTAAGATGCAATAAATTATTTAATTGTAACATTTTTTTTAGAATATATTTACAAAACTGTTGACGTTTTTATTTACTATTAAATAAAGGGTATCACGCGATTTGTAACCATAAAATCAATATAAGTGTTGAAACAGGTAAATTGTGGTTTGATTTGATGTAAAAGGATTACAATTCACTTTGGCGTTCACTTCACTTGATTCTTGAATCTCTTTTTAAATTATTTTGTGATCACGATTAACCGACTGTCTTCGATAGATTAAAAAATCTTTTAAATAAGCTCACCACACTGGTGACGAAAAAAAATTGGCAAGGCATTAGGTTCAATTTTTTTTAGTTTGATTCATCATTAATAATTAAAATGAGTTATAGTTATGAGAGCATATGACCATATGCTTCAAATATTTTAGTTTTGGAATGCAGAATACAAACCTTTTATTAAGCGTTTTTCCAAATATAATTGTGATTCTTTTTTAGAATATTTTTTTTTGTATTTATGTTCATTTCACTACATTTGATAACAATTCACAAAAAACACGTTTAATAATAATTAAACATTTAGATCAAATTTATACATAAATATTTTGTTTAACACTAGCAGGTACCCTGCCGCACAGCAATGTCCGTGTTTTGCAAATAAGTGATTTGATTAGAAACTGATTTTTGTTGGAATACTTTCTATGTTACCACTAAATATTTTAATAATTTAAATAATATGTAGTAGAATTTTAACACTTTTTTATTGTCGTGTAATTTAATTTATTTATACTTCACTACTATTTTAAATTGTGTGAAGTAATGCAATCTATCGAGAAAAAAAAATCTTACATACCCCAAATTTTCTTTTGTTTTGGACCATCCTCTATCTAACTAGCCAATAAAAATTTGGGTGTTTGTGTATGGGTCGTACCATTACTTTATAGGATCTTGGTACAACTTTGGCAAATGATCCAGGTTCATTTGAAAATAGAAGATCTGGATTAATTTAAAAATTGGACAAAATGGCGGGGGTCTCCCGTGCACCTCTAAGTTTAAATCTTCAATAATGTCTAATCCCGCCTTATAATCTTATTGAAACTAGCTATATAAGTTTTAGTACTGTTTCCAATATTTCTCCATACCAACTTTCGGTTTGTCACTTCCGATGAAAAAGTTTTTTTTCAGGTGTTTATCCCTACTTTAGCCTACATACAATAACCGATCGAAGTGGTTCCCCAAGCACCTGTTTATTCAATAACATCTGTACCTCATAATCGAATTGTATGAAACTTGGTACATAACCATTTAGTATGGTTCACAATAGTGCTGCATCCCAGCTTCCGGTTTTCACTTCCGGTAAACATTTTTTTGCAATTTTTTAAATTTTTTTCAGTGTCTTTATGTACACTACAGCCTAAAATAATAAAGTGATTATGATGAAACTTAATAATACAAACTTTTTTCAAAATTCCAAAAATAATTTGGTGTTCAATTACATTTACGTCACACAAATAACTAAATTTTTTTTTCCAAAAAATTGGCTAAAAAAATAAATAAAATTATGTTTTTGACACACTTGACAATTTTTTTTTGACGAACTTATAATGCCATAATCCTCTATAATAATAACAAAATTTCGTGTAATACAAATAATTAATTTTATTTTTTCCAAAAAATTGGGTAAAAAAGTAAATAAAAATTTGGGATTAATAGCGAATGCAATGCATTTACCTTGATTATCTTTCACAAATCTTGACACGGCGGCAATACGTGGCAGGTCTTAAGGGCCAATTTTCTGTCCGTTAACCACTTTTTCGGGGTCAAAAATACGTAAAAAGAATTATTTTTGCACAAAAGCATTTAAATTGGTTTATAAATAACTGGAAAAAAGTTTTATAGACCGATACACAATATGAAATATTTGGCATCAAAATGCAGAGTTTATGTTCGCTGCCTTCGTTGCGAAATTTTTTGAAGAAGTATTTAGTACCCGTAGTTAAGCATAAGGGAAGGTCTTTAATAGTACGGAGATTGGAGATGCTTTGGCGGTAACAAAACTGGAGATCTGCATGGACTGGAAGTTATTTCCAACCAGGATTTAGTTATACTGTATAAGATACAGTTATACCCAACCAGGGCATCATAAGATTTTATAATGAAATCAATCCGATCGCGTTTTTGAATATCGGTAGAGGTTTTGTTTTTTAACAAGATGACGATCCTAAACACACTTCGAAATTGTGTAAGATCCCGAGCAGAAATTAGTTAGGGAAAACCTGAATACAGTCAGGGCGTGATCAGGGCCTGGTCAGTCCAGGGCAATCCCTATTAGGGCAATTCCTATTAGGGCAATCTGATGTGGGCCAGTTCCGGGCCTGATTTAGAATACCCATTTAGGGCTACCCTTATTTGAATATATCCGGCCCTGATCAGGTTTTTCGTAACTGACCCCTAGCTGAAATTTCATTTGGTTAAAATTCACTAGAGTATTATCCATTTTAGAAATATATACTTAAAATTGTTTCATGCATATTTTAGTTATCGCTTCTCGGCTGAGAGACTATAATAATAGTGATTAAGGTTGTATGTATGTTTAATTTTTTCTATTGTAATTTTTTTATTTTAATTTGACTAATTTATGTAATAATATATAAATATATATCAGGGTCTGGTCCGGATATCCCAATCAGGGCCTGATCCGATCATCCTAATCAGGGTCTGATACGGTAATCCCAATCAGGATCTGATAGGGCAAAAGCGTTACACTCATGGTCAGGGCCCAATCAGGCAGCCCTACCAATGCCTGATCCGGGTTAGGGCAATCCTGATCAGGGCCTTACTTGAGCCCTGACAAATTTCTGCTCGGGATTAAATTTCAAAGACGAAAACTAAATATTATGGAGTGGCCTCCACAGACCCTTGATCTCGCTATGATGTGAGCCCTTTGAGTCAAATAGGGTATCATAAAAAATGGCTCCACTTCAGTATTCCTTAAAAATGTATTTTGAAATTTTAAAGTTTTTGCATAATTTTGAATAATGGGGTTTTTGTTGATAGAAAAATTAGTAAGTTTTGAATAAAAAATATACAAAAGTGTCAAAAACTCATAATTATAATTTTTGATTCAACTTAGTGGGCATTTAATTTAAGAAACATTGCAATTTTTTAAGAATTTTGCAGTGCACATTTTTGGAATTATTGTCAATTATTATTTGTATTGATAATGCAACACAACTTTTTGGCAATAATTTTGTTCTTATTTGGTCACGGAACACTTAGCGTCAGAATTTTATTCACACTTGACCGACTTTTTTAATTGAAAAAAAAACTAGCCGTGCACTTGACATAGATTTTCTTTATAGTAGAAAGGTATTGTAGAAAGAGAGTAGCAAAAGTAGGTTCGGGTAAAATGTTTTTGTAAGTTTCGAATTGACTTGCGTTAACCAATTGAACAAATACCACATCAATTATTTCAAACATCAATTATTTTTTTTGTCTGAATTGGAGCTTCAAATGCTCGTCAGCATTATGCTTAGTTTAATAAACGTCTGGTATAAAAGTATTCTGTTGTGTAATATGGTAACCGAATATTTATAAATTTCTCTTTAGTTCTTTATAATATTTTTTAATCGTCGATACTGTTTTTGTTTGGTAATTCCATCTATAGTCTCACTTGTATCAGAAAGAGCAAATCCCTTCTCCCTAAGAATTCTCATGCGTTTAGAAGATCGATGGAAGCAGCTATGAAAAGCTGAAAGTTCCAAATAAATATATTTCCTTGTGTTTATGATATAAATTATATCATATATCTGATCTAAGGCTTGGTGTTTATTTTATTTAATACGGCTAAAATAGGCTGAAAATTATACAAATTCCAAATAAATGTTTTGACCTCTTCAATGTACATATTTAGAATCATATAGTAAGACCAAATTAAGTTGGTGTACATGAAAATGAATAAAAATAGAAGTTGGACATTTTCTGACTAATCCTTGTACACTACCTTTATTACCTACCATATTTATTGGACCTTTATACATTTGTCTGACTAACTAATTGTGAAAAAATATTCTAGTCTCTTTCAAAGCAATGTCAGCCATGCCTGCTGCAGACTTATCGTCAGAAACGTCATATATTTCTACAAGCCTTTCTAATATATCAGAGTTTTAATCAACAACGAATAATTACACTCAGCTTGAAATGATATATCATTAGTCATATCACCTTGTATAGAAAAAAAATGGGCGTTTTTCAAATCATTTGGAATTTTTTTTTAATTTTAGGTCTATAATGTGGATTAACTCTTTCAATATCGCTTGACGTACCTTTAAAATCCGAGATATATTGTTAATAATCTCGCACTTCTGTCTGATTCATTAATAGCTAGTAGTAATAAAGTTTCTAAATAATCGATCCGATTAAATGAAGGTGTGAATAAGTTAGAACGACTAACCAAGACTCGGCAGTAGAGGATTCAAATAATTGTCAGAACAAAAAGTGGTTTTCAAGTTTTTCTGGAAAATCTTCCATAACTGCACACTCTTGTCTGCAAATAAACCTGAACCAATACAACTGAATAAATTGATGCAATTGAAATAGAAAGAAAATTGTGAATGTCATCTAAAAAAGCCCGGGTAAGAAAAGCTAAGGGACCAAACCTGGGCAAACCTGCGCTTTTGGGGTTTGGGCCATGCTTATCATTTTCGAACGCAGCTCAAGCTTGAACCAAGTTTAGACTGATGTTCTGGGGCCTAGTCTGGCAAATCAAACTTTGACCATGTTTGGAAAATCAGACTTGGGCCAAGTCTGGCAAATAAAACTTGAGCCAGGTATACAAAGCCTTTTTTCCTAAACCTCCTTTAAAAGTGTAGAAAGGGGTTGTGTATAGAATAACATATATACAAATAAAGAAAACCATTATATGGCTTGCACATGTTTACAATGCATAAGACTGGTGAGTAGCACGTAATATAATAAACCGTAGCTATGGTTCAGCCTATGCATTTACATCTGGTTCAGACTGAAACCGAAGTTAACTAACCAAGGCTTGGTTCGCCAAAACGGGCACGAGTTTGGTTCGTTGTTTAATATTGGAAGCTCCTACCAGGGTTTTTGGCATAATGCACTTACCAAGTTACATGCTAGATCATGGAAAATCATGACCTTTGTCTTAAAAAAATAATTTTTTAGTAGCCCCCTGAGCAAAACCTTTTGATGAGCTAGGAAGCAAACGACATCAATCAACCTGTTCAAAAACGGAGATTTTGCATTTTATGAACACTGAAGCTTTTGAAAGGTTCTTGGATTGTAATTAAACTCGTTTGAATAGTGCAAACGATAACATTATTCATTATTCAAACATTATTCGCTTGGCATGCAAGTATCGACCATGTAATCCGACCAAGAATCAAGTGTCCAATGTTTACTGAAAGACGCTTGTAGCATGCTGCAAAGTCAGTATTAAATTATTACAACTCCTGAATGTTTCATAAAATACATATTTCATTCAAAACAAAGACTTTTTCGAATTCAAATGAAATGTTTAAAATTTAATCGAACTTCGTTGTCGATGTGTAACATGGATGAATGATCACCTGGTGAGTATAGTTATTGTTGATATCGTGCATTTTAGATATTTCTCTTCAAGATAAGTTTGTTGTTTTAATTTTTATAACTTAAAATAATAATAATTTATTGATCTGTTTATGAAATTCCATTGGCTTTATTGTGAATTATGTACCATGTCTACGGGTTAAATATTTCAAGTAAAATATCGATTCTTTTATTTTATTTTAAAAATATTGTAAATGAACATCAGTTACTAAGAATTACTTGTAAAGTGAAAGCGGAACATAAAATAATGATGTAGATTTAAGAATATTGATTATAATTTGTAACGAGTTTAAAATCAAGCGTTACAAATTAACAAATATTTCATTTTATTTATATTTATCTATCAAGAAAGAAGATCTCATAGTTTTGACAGATAAAAATAAAGTTTAACAGATTTCATATCAACTATACATACATCATCAGTAATTCACAACAGAGTTAAAAATCTCTATACAACATTCATTTACCATAAACAATCTTTTGTTAACTTTTGTATAGATGTCATGTTAATATTTCTAGTAGGAGACCACCCAGGTTGAGAAATTAAAATTATTATCAGGAATATTTTTAGAATTATTGTAATAAAATTAAGTTTATTTGAATAATTAACTAAAGATAAATTTTAAGACTAAATGGTGTGAATGCGTTAAAGATTTTAATCATGTTTTCAGATTTTTATTATTTTTATGATCTGATAGTGAAGCTGCTTATTGTCTTTATTGAAAACTATGTCTTTTTCTATAAATATAAAATCAATACGAGTTTCAAGTTAAAGAATTTACTCATAAATATTAATTTTCCATATAACATACATTCGATATCAAATTGAATGAAACCAGTTAGGATATAAATGTTTAAAAACGAAGAAATTTCATTTAAAACTTTTTATTTTTCTTATCATAACTATTTTTAATTCGTTTTGTAAATGGTTTTATATTAATTGTAATTTTTAATTTATATAGATTAACACGACGTGGAACGATTTAAAATATGTTGTGGTATCTCATGCATATAAAATACGTTTTTTTGCCTGTATGCAGTAACTAGTACCTACATTAAATATTTTTTTGTGGATCGTACCATATCATCGAAAAATCATAGCATCGAAAATCGTGACATTGAAAAATAATAATAAAGCGAAAATTAAAAATTATACTATCGAAAAATCAAACAAAAAATCGCAACATCGAAAATCATAACTCCGAAAGTAGTTCACATTGTCGAAAAGACATTGCATCGAAAGATCGTTGCACCGAATTTTTTCCATATATGACTGGAAAAATCATACCATCGAAAAACCAGATGATCGAAATTCATAAAATAAAATAAAAGAAATGCCAGCGGCAGGTACATCCGCTAATTTCTAGCGGTAGATTTCGGGGTCAGACGGTTTTGTGTCCAAATAAAATTAGATAAGTCAGATTCGTTTAAATAAAAAATATAAGTAGAAACAGAAAAGTCCAAGCGGCACGTATATCCGCTAGAAATAGGTAGATTTCGGGACCAGACAGCTTTGTGTACAAATAGAATTGGATATGTCAGATTAGTTTAAATAAAAAATTTAACTAGAAACAGAAAATCCAAAAAATTTATAAAACAACCAAACTAAATACATAAACAGAAACTACTTTGTCAATGCAATTTCGAATAGTTTTGTTTAATTTGATTAAAACTCCTTAATATCAAATTAAATCCTTTGGTGGATTAACGTTCTAACTACATCACAACTGCCATACTATAATTTATAATCAACAACAAAACAACATCAAACAACTTTTACACCTCAAATATAATACAAATATCTATCAATTGTAAATATGTATCAATATACATATATTTATTTCAACTAAACAACTTCCAAATATTCCAAAGAAACTATTCCCTAATTCAAAATAATAATTAATCTTCAAAACAACAAACATTCAAAACAAACTTTTTAACTTTTTGCGAAAAAAAAAATTAAAACAAAAAATATTGCGACGCTGATGCATAGGCTGACTTCACCACAGCTCTGGAAACATAGTGTTCTGGATATATAATGAGCTAACATCCATAAAATACTTTAATTAAAAGCTAACCAATATTATGGACTTCGTAGTTCTAAAAAAATTTTATCGGAAGTTACAAAGCGGAAGTTAGGATGCAGAACTGTTGTAAACCGTACTAAATGTGTATGTACAAAATTTCATCCAACTCGATTATCAGGTACAGAAGTTATTGAGCTTCCAAAATAACAGGTGCTTGGAGGACCCCCTACCACTTTGTTCACTATCGTTAAAAAAACTAATCAGTTCCTTGCCATACATATTTGCATCTTTTAGAAAAGTGTAATCAAAATTACTTAACGAATGAATGTTGTATGCTTCAAACAAACATTGAAACAATAAACAGGTGTTCGGGAGGACCCCACCACTTATCCCAATATTGTCCAAAAACTAGTCAATTCTTTGTCAATAAAGTCTTTATCTTTTTTCAAAGTGCCATTAAAATTGATTAATGAATGAAATCTGTATGCTCCTAACAAACTTTAAAAACCAAGTGTGAAAAGTCAGCAGTTGTATGGTAGATCCCCCGCCACTATGATCAATGTGTCCCAAAAGATGATAATTATCTTCTTACACTAATTGAAACCTTTCCATAAGTTTTATCATAATCACTTCATTATTGTAGGCTGTAGTGTGCATAAAGATACTGAAAAAACTGCCAACAATTAAAAAATTTTTTTTTTTACGGAAGTAAAAAACCGGAAGTTGGGATGCAGAATTTTTGTAAATCATACTAAATGCTTATGTACAAAGTTTCATCCAATTCGATTATCAGGTACAGATGTTATTGAGCTTTAAAAAAAACAGGTGCTCCAGGGACCCCCCACCACTTTGTTCACTATCGCTCCAAAACTAATCAGTTCTTTGCCATACATGTTTGCATCTTTTTCCAAAGTGTCATCAAAATTCGTTTACGAACGAATGCTGTGTGCTCCCAACAAACATTGAAAAAATGATGACACAGTAAACAGGTGTTGGGGAGACCCCGTACCACTTATCCCAATATTGTCCAAAAACTAATCAGTTCTTTGTCATTTAAGTTTTCATCTTTTTCCAAAGTGTCATTAGAATTGATTAATGAATGAAGTCTGTATGCTCCCAACAAAGTGTGAAAAGTTAAAAACAAAGTGTGAAAAGTCAGAAGTATGGTAGACCCCCACCACTTTGATCAATGTGTCCCAAAAGATGATAATTATCTTCTTACACTAATTGGAACCCTATTCCATAAGTTTCATCATAATCACTTCATTATTGTAGGCTGTAGTGTGCATAAAGACACTAAAAAAACTTCAAAAAAGTACAAAAATTTTTTTTTTACCGGAAGTGAAAAACCGGAAGTTGGGATGCAGAACTATTTTAAACCGTACTACATACTCATGTACCAAGTTTCATCCAATTCGATTATCAGGTACAGAAGTTATTGAGCTTTCAAAAAAACAGGTGCTCCAGGGACCCCCTACCACTTTGTACACTATCGCTCAAAAACTAATCAGTTCTTTGCCATACATGTTTGCATCTTTTAGCAAAGTGTCAGCAAAATTCGTTCCAGAACGAATGCTGTGTGCTCCCAACAAACATTGAAAAAAGTGTGACACATTAAACAGGTGTTCGGGAGGACCCCCACCACATATTCCAATATTGTCCAAAAACTAATCAGTTCTTTGTTACTTAACTCTCCATGTTTTTCCAAAGTGTCATTAAAATAAATTAACGAATGAAGTCTGTATGCTCCCAACAAACTTAAAAAACAAAGTGTGAAAAGTCAGCATTTGTATGGTAGACCCCCCACCACTTTGATCAATGTGTCCTAAAACATGACAATTATCTTCTTACACTAATTGGAACCCTATTCCATAAGTTTCATCATAATCACTTCATTATTGTAGGCTGTAGTGTGCATAAAGACACTAAAAAAACTTCAAAAAAGTACAAAAAAAATTTTTTTACCGGAAGTGAAAAACCGGAAATTGGGATGCAGAACTATTGTAAACCGTACTAAATACTCATGTACCAAGTTTCATCCAATTCGCTTATTAGGTACAGAAGTTATAGAGCTTTCAAAAAAACAAGTGCTCCAGGGACCCCCCACCACTTTGTTCACTATCGCTCAAAAACTAATCAGTTCTTTGCCATACATGTTTGCATCTTTTTCCAAAGTGTCATCAAAATTCGTTCACGAACGAATGCTGTGTGCTCCCAACAAACATTGAAAAAAGTGTGACACATTAAACAGGTGTTCGGGAGGACCCCCACCACTTATTCCAATATTATCCAAAAACTAATTAGTTCTTTGTTACTTAAGTCTCCATGTTTTTCCAAAGTGTCATTAAAATAAATTAACGAATGAAGTCTGTATGCTCCCAACAAACTTAAAAAACAAAGTGTGAAAAGTCAGCATTTGTATGGTAGACCCCCCACCACTTTGATCAATGTGTCCTAAAACATGACAATTATCTTTTCTTACTAATTGGAACCCTATTCCATAAGTTTCATCATAATCACTTCATTATTGTAGGCTGTAGTGTGCATAAAGACACTGAAAAAACTTCAAAAAAGTACAAAAAAAATTTTTTCCAAAGTATCATCAAAATTCATTCACGAATGAATGTTTTATGCTCCCAACAAACATAAAAACTTTGTGGAAAAAACCACCGGTTGTATGGTGGACCCCCCCAACCCTTTATCCAATGTGCTCCAAAAGCCGATAAAATCTTTCTCATGTTATTTAAAAGCTTTTCGCAACGTTTCATGAAAATCGATCGGTAATTGTAGGCTACAGTAGGGATAAACACCTGAAAAAAAAACGTTTTAACCGGAAGTGACAAACCGGAAGTTGGTATGCAGAAATCTTGGAAACAGTACTAAAACCTTGTATACTTAGTTTCAATAAGATCATGTCCCGCGATCAGAAGTTATTCAAGATTTAAACTTAGAGGTGTTCGGGAGACCCCCCGCCATTTTGTCCAAATTTGAAATGAATCCAGATCTTCCATTTTCAAGTGAACCTGTATCATTTGCCAAAGTTTCATCAAGATCCTATGCAGAAAACTCACCCACCCACCCACCCACCCACTTTTTAAAACAGCTGATTTGCAGGAACCCTAAATGCCAAGGTTGTCAGAAAATTGCGACCGTGAGAGCGGATAATTCCGTTATACCTCATATCGTTATATAATATATATATATATATATATATATATATATATATATATATATATATATATATATATATATATATATATATATATATATATATATATATATATATATATATATATATATATTTTTTTTTTTTTTTTTTTTTTTTTTTTTTTTTTTTTTATTAAGAGGGGGGAATACTCATGTACGAAGAATGAAATACACTCAACAGTGTGAGACTCGTATGTTGTTGTATCATACGCCTACTCACCAAACCCTAACCCTCTTTCTCGTCCTATCCTATGGCACTGCCGTTAGGTATTACTTCATAGGTAGGACTTAGCATCGTTGGCTCCTTCTTTAAACTTTAGCAATAGCTTTTTTACCGGCGCTTAATTCTTTTACAGCATTTGTGCAGAATTTGCTTACTGCGTTCCAATTTTCCGTCGATCGTTTCATATAGCTGATAATACTTTCTGGAGAAAGCTCTTGTTGTAGAACTCCTGACATTTCTCGTCTTGCTTCTTCAAAACGTGGGCAGTAGAACCACACATGCTCTGCTGTTTCCAGTTGTCCTTCACAAGTCAGACAATATGGTGACTCCCTAATCTTAAATCTGTAAAGATAACTCCCAAAAGATCCATGTCCTGTTAAGAATTGGGTTATGTAATAATCTACCTCTCCATGTTTTCTGCTGATCCAACTCTCTACTGATGGTATGAGTCGAAACTTCCATCTTCCTTTTTCAGATAGTGCCCACCTTCGTTGCCAGCTCGCGACAGCGTTAGCTCGCGCATCCCTTTTCACTTCTGCAGCAGTTGCTTCTCCCTTTGCTCTGTGTACTATCTGACGCTCTTTAGCTAGGATATCTATCGGCATCATTCCTGTAATTACACAAACTGCCTCATTGGATACAGTGCGGAAAGCACAAGCTACTCTAATTGAACTTAGTCGATATACCGACGTAATTTTTTGTTTGTATGAGTCAAATTCTGTTGATTCGGCCCATACAGGTGCTCCGTAGAGTATGATTGAAGTTACTACGTTAGCTAGTAATTTCCTTTTACATTGCCGTGCTCCTCCTATCTTTGGCATAATACGTGCCAGCGCAGTATTAATTTTAGCTGCCTTGGCTCCGACTGTATCTAGGTGTTCCTTAAACGATAGTCTCGCGTCGATAATTAGCCCGAGGTATTTAATGCTAGGCTGCGATGTGATCTCCTGCGCCCCAAGGTTGAGTGTGATTATTTCGCGTTTTTTCCTACTTGTTACAAGAACTGATTCGGTTTTATGATCCGCCAACTGGAGGCCTGCTACAATAAGCCATTTTCTGATTTGATCAATGACTATGCCACACTTCCACTCTACCTCTTCTGGATATTTTCCCACCACTACCAAAGCGATATCATCTGCAAATCCAACTATTTTCGCATCCTCCGGTATCTGAAGTTTCAAAACGTCGTCATACATCAAATTCCACAACATTGGGCCTAAAACTGAACCTTGTGGCACACCACCTGTTACTGTGTATGTCTTAGGACCATCATCAGTGTTGTATTTTAGCACCCTGTTACGGAAATAGTCGGCTACGATTCTTTTTAGATATCCAGGAGATCCAAATTGATCAAGCGCTTCCATTATTAATTGCCATCGTGCTGAATTAAAAGCATTTTTAATATCTAAAGTAACTATGGCGCAATACTTTTTTGATCCTCCTTTCCATTTTTTACCCTCAATTGCTTTCTTTGCCATGTCTATGACGAATTGGGCTGCATCAATTGTTGAGCGTTTTTTACGGAATCCATATTGATACATAGCCAGGCCTCCACTGCTTTCTATACCTTGTTCCAATCTATTGCATATTATTCGTTCCAGGATTTTACCAGCTGTATCTAACATGCAAATTGGACGGTATGAAGATGGTTCAGTTAACTTTCCGTTCCCTTTAATAGTACTAGTCGTTGCTGTTTCCATTCACCCGGGAAAACCCCTTCTTGTAAGCAAGAGTTGTACACATCGATAAAGTTGTCTATCTGCGCGTGAATTGCGGTTTTAAGAGCAACATTTGGAATTCCATCTGGACCGGGCGCTTTCATGTTTCCTACTTTATGCATCGCATCTAATACTTCTTTCTGCGTAACCGGGGGTATCTCTTCTACTATTACAATTTTAGAATACAAAATTTTATTTGCATCTTCTTGCTGTGGGAACAATGCAGTCACTATTCTCTTCAGCAAATCCGAACTCGTTGGTGCAGTAGTATATGTCTGCTTTAATTTCTTCATTACAGTTTTGTATGGAACACCCCACGGATCACGGTCGACCTCCAAACACAAATCCCTATAGCATCGTCGCTTACTTTCTTTAATGGCAACTTTAAGTGATGTGCGTGCTATCCGGTACTGCTCTTGAAGGGTGAAGATGTTTTTCCTTTTTGCTTTTTGGTACGCTCTTCTGGTTCGGTTGCATATCATACGCAACTTTGAAATTTCCTCGTTCCACCAGTAAACTGGTGGACGATTATTATTCAGCACCCTTCTCGTCATGGTAGCTTTGCAGGCTTTGGTAACGCCATTTATTAGTACTGATGCTTTATCAGATGCGGATCCTGTTAGCTTCGCATCGCTCAGCATAAATCGAAAAGCATTTTCGTCAAACGTCTTTAAACTCCATCCAGTAAATACTTTTTTGGTTTCCCTCGAAGATGACTGCCGCGTTTTATTCAAATCATACCAAATAGCTTGATGATCACTGTTAGTGTATTGCTTACTAACTACCCAGTTGGCTCCTTCTCGAACTAGTGAACCACTTACAAACGTTAGATCAATTATAGAGCTGGTATTGGCTCTACAAAAGGTCGGTGTTTTGCCAGCATTCAGGAGAATTAAGTTTAATGTTGCTAATGCTTCGAGCAACACTGTACCTCTCTCGTTGGTTTCCCTACTACCCCATTCGATGGCCCATGCGTTGAAGTCTCCCGCTATAAGTAATGGATTTTTATCCCGAGCATCATTTACTAGTTTGTGCATGTACGTGCCGAACTCCTGGATCGAAGCACTTGGTCGAGCATAACAACTGTATATGTAAATGCCATCTACCTTCGCGCTGACGAAGCCTACCTCCGGCTCGGCATTCTTTTCCTCAAGCAGCCACTTTCCGCATGACCATATCGCTGCTCCACCTGTTTTATCTACAGCCCATATACTGGAATCGAAACTTCTGTATGGCTCGCTTAAAATAGCAACATCCGCTCTTCCTTCCCGCACGGTCTGCTTTAACAGATCTTGCGCGGCTTCACAATGGCGTAGGTTGAGTTGGACAACTTTCATCGACGGGTCCGTTGAAGAGCCCTCTGGAGCGCTCTGCAGTTTTTACTACCAGCCACATGATCACTATATTCTCCGCTATTGGTTTTACAAATCATGCATTTCGGATCCCTTTGGCATCCTAAAACCTTGTGTCCTTCTTCCCCACACCTAATACATCGGGTTGAACGATCCTCATTCTGGCATGATTTGGATATATGGCCATATTCAAAACATTTAAAGCACTTGACTGGACTTTGCTTTTTACGAACTCGGCAAATTACCCACCCAATTCGTATTTTACCATCCGATACCGCTTCATCAACTACATTGCTTGGGAGTCCTACTACTGCAGTCTGCGTTCCTCCGTAAGCCTTGCGCATCGATTTAACTTCTATTCCAGTGGTATTGCTAAATTTCTTTACCAACGCCTCATGTACTTCCTCCTTAGATGTCACTTCATCTATATCCTTAACTTCAATCAGTATTTCTTGGGACAACGTTTTCACTTGTGCTTCCGTTCCTAATACCTTTTTTAACTGCTCTTGGAATCCTGAAACTAGACCTTTATCTCCAATCGTTTGTAATTCCAAAAGGAGGTCGCCTTTTGTAGTCTTCCGTATGCGTGTAACGTTTTCTCCTAGGTCGCTTAAGTCTGCATTTGCCTTTACTTTCTTAAGTATATCAGCATACGTCAGTTCCCCTGCTTTTTTGATTAGAAGTGCGTCTGGTTTTGTATGTAGTGTTTTATGACGCTTTCTATTTTGCTTCTTACGTCGTTTTTCAACCTTTTGCCATACGGGTTCACACTCAGTAGCAATTTTACTCGGCTCGTCTTTAGCCAATAACACCTGCGGCTGGGTTTGTGGGATGGCAGCTTTACTTCGTACTCTCCTTTCCATATCTTCTTTAGTAGGCGTGGATCGTTTTCTCTTACTGAAGGCCTTCGACGGGGTATCGATGCTTTTAATAGAAACGACAGATGGCGCTGGTTGCTTACCTTTAGTGCTACTTGGTCCTGCTTCAGGAGCGGTTTTATCGTTAAAAAGCTCACCATTTTGTTGCTTGTTGACCACTTCGTTTTCCGTCCTTTCTTTTTTCAAACATGCAGCATTATAGTCTGCACTTATAGAAAATACCAATCTTCTTATGTTATGATGGACGTTGGACCTTGATTTTAAGAAAGTCGTCAGTTCCGTTATCTTATCACCTAAACGGATCCACGGATCCGCTGCATTGGTTTGTTTCAAAGGCTCAACATCTGATAGCTCAGTCAAATCTACTACCGGCATTGAAGGCGTGACTTGTACCTGAGTGCTGGTTTTCGACTTATTTTGCTGCCCATTCGGCGATCTTGAAATTCTTGAGCTCTTTATAAACGGTGAAGCTACGCTGTGTGGTGGTAGGGATCTGACCCTACTCCCAGTATTAGATAGATCTAAATCATCTTCTTCCAATTCTCCTTTTTTCCTTGTATTTTTATATGACACAGGGGCCAAGTTTGCCACCTCTGTATCACTGCAGTCGCTTGATCTCGACGGCTGGGAGCCTGCTTGCTCACTCCCTGAAGCCGCCGGTACTGGGAATCCGTCTCCCTGCACCGTACGCTTTGATCCTTCCTTACCCTCCATGCCAATATATATATATATATATATATATATATATATATATATATATATAAATATATATATATATATATATATATATATATATATATATATATATATATATATATATATATATATATATATATATATATATATATATATATATATATATATATATATATATATATATATATACTGTATATATATATATACATATATATATATATATATATATATATATATATATATATATATATATATATATATATATATATATATATATATATATATATATATATATATATATATATATATATATATATATATATATATATATATATATATACTATAAATATATATATATACTATATATATATATATATATATATATATATATATATATATATATATATATATATATATATATATATATATATATATATATATATATAAATTTTTTTTCATTTTGATTATCCGTCTCCGCTTATCGTATATAGTCGTTTGGCACCAAAATTTTCCGAAATTCCGAGATGAAGCACGCTGCAATAGGTAGATTTTTATATGAAATCTACCTAAAAAAAAAATAACCGGCCATGTTGCCAAAATATATGGATATGCTATTTTACGAGTTTTGTTAAAACATTGCCCGGCAATACGTATTTTTAGTTGCTCGTTTACAAGCTCCTTAAGGTATACAATATATCATCACTATAACATAGTTGCCTTCGAGGGCGATACAACGAGTATAGCGATTTTCCAACTTTACTATACCACTTTTATAGTACGATTTCTCTTTCTCGTCAAAATAGGCCTCAGTTTCAGCGATTACTTCATCATTGGACTTAAATTTCTTTCTAGCAAGCATTCTCTTGAGATCTGAAAACAGGAAAAATTCGCTGGGGGCTAAATCTGGAGAATATGGTGGGTGGGTAAGCAATTCAAAGCCCAATTCATTCAATTTTGCCATCGTTTTCATCGATCTGTGACACGGTGCATTATCTTGGTGAAACAACACTTTTTTCTTTTGCAAATGTGGCCGTTTCTTTGCGATTTCAGCCTTCAATCGATCCAAAAGTTCACAGTAATACTCGCTGTTGATGGTGGTTCCTTTTTGGAGATAGTCGATGAATATTATTCCGTTCGTATCCCAAAATACAGACGCCATCACCTTACCGGCCGACTGTTGCGTCTTTGCTCGCTTTGGATTCGGTTCGTCGACTGCTGTCCACTCAGCTGACTGTCTTTTGGATTCTGGTGTGTAATTGTGAAGCCATGTCTCATCCATTGTCACATATCTACGATAGAATTCCCTTTTATTGCGGTTTAACAGTGCCAAAGACTCCTCCGAAGCATCGATTCGTTGTTGTTTTTGGTCGACTGTGAACTCGCGCGGCAACCAATTTGCACAGAGCTTTAGCATACCCAAATGTTCATGTAAAATGGTAAAAACACTACCATCTGCTACCTTTACGATGTCAGCTATTTCGTGCACCTTCAATTTGCGATCGTTCATAACCAATTTGTGGATTTTTTTTATGTTTTCTGGAATAACAGCCTCATTTGGGCGTCCACTGCGCTCTGCATCTTTTGTGCTGGTACGACCACATTTAAATTCAGCCATCCACTTCTCTACCATTTGTCTCGATGGAGCAGAGTTTGGATAATGTTTATCAAGCCATTGTTTGGTTTCCACTGTATTTTTTTTCATCAAAAAGCAATGCTTTATTAAAATTCGAAATTCACTTTTTTCCATTTTTTTTCAAAAACAAAAGTTGCTTCACACAAAATGCTATAACTCACGAATAAATAGTCAGATTGCTGTCAAATTTATACACGTATCGTTTGAAGGTTAGTACTAAATAAAAATCATATGGAAAAAATTCTAGTAACGCCATCTATGTGTCATCCTACGGACTTATTGAATGACCTAGTATAATAATTTTTGTTTTCTAGTTATTTTATATGATTTGTAGGCATAGAGTATTCTTTATTAGTACGGAATTTTACTATTAGTTTTTCGAGAGTAAATATGATTAAAAAATAATAGACAAAAAAACATTTTTTATAACTCACTAGACGTTTTTGTGGAAGGTGAGTTGTATATATACAAACTGTGTGATATGATAGATATGTATATGAAAGATAAATATGAACATAAGTAATATGAACATAAAGTTTAGTATATGATTATAATATAACTTATGACGAATCATGAGCATGAGGTTTGCGGTATCTCGACACTTCATCAAAATTCAAAAACTAGGAATATAAATGCCTAGTTCTATAATTTATTATTACTAAGCGCCATTAATTTATGAATTAGAGGTATATTATTTTATGAAAAATAGTTATATTTTGTTCTCTAATAAGTATAAAAAAATTTTACAACTAAGTTATTTCTCTGTTCCTAATTGGTCATGCTACGACCCGATAGAGCTTTTTCCCGAAAATGTTTTGACAGCTCAAACCAGCTGTTTTAAATTGTGCATGTAAAATCATCAAAATTTATTGATTTTCCTTGTAAATTTGGTTATTTTGATTACAATTACACATTCATCATTCGGAGTCAGACGAGTCGACATCTTCTAAATTTTAAAATAAAAGGAACAAAAAACAAAAATAATCGACAATAGATAAATAATAGTGTTATAAGTGTTAATAAGTGTTAGTAAGTGTAGTAGCTAATAAGTAAATAAGTGTTATAGTGTTTGAGTTAATGTTTATGAAAAATAAAAGTGTTGAAGAACGGACGCGTACAATTATATAATTGGTGAGATTGTTCTTTATTAAAAAATTATTTGGTATTTTGTGTTCACTATTACCAAGAGGTAGGCAGGTAAAATTTTACCTTTTATTGCTTTGATGTAATAAATTTATTTATTATTTTAAAGCATTTGTCTTGGTAATAGAAACCCAAAAGTTTTGTTTTAGTTGTTAGTGATTTTTTTTTGGATTGCCTGGGTTTTTTTTTTTTTATTTGAAGTTTTGTGACATGATCTAGCTCCACCTCGGACTTATTTTAAGAGTTGGAAAATATCAGTTAGTTGATTATGAAATGTTTTTTTTTGACAAAAGTTAGGAATTTCGAATTTAACCCTTTATTTGTACTCTTCAATTTTGTTAGTGTATTTTGTGTCCCCATTTTTTTTTGCTTTTCTCTTATCGTGCTACTGTTGCATGAAATCTGCTACCGTGTTTTTGTGACAGAGATACCCAGTTTCTTTTGTACTGTTTAGTGTTGAAATTTAGGCCTGGCCGAATTTCAGTAGCTATGCCTGCAATGTCAAAGGGTAAGTCTTTGTCTCAACAAAATGGCCGCAGAGTGTACCAACAGCTTAACATTGACTTCACCAACATAAGAGGTCTCAATTCGAATCTAAACGAGGTTCATCACTACATCGAAAAAAATAAACCTGACATATTGTTTCTTACCGAAACAATTGTTAGTGGCAAAGCATCGAAGTTGGATCCCGATAAATACCGGATACCTAGTTACGAATTGGAACATTCCTTTTATAACAAGCATGGTGTCTGTGTATTTGTTCGAGATTCACTTTCATGTATGAGAATTAAGGCCTACGAGTTGAACTCTAAGCACCATAATTCTATAGCACTGAAGATCTCAGGTGTTGATGAAACTATGTTTATATTAGGATTATATAGATCCCCAAATTCTCCCCCAGGATGTCCCTTTTTCGATCAAATATCGGCTAATCTAGACAAGATTACCACGGACTACCCCAAAGCAAGACTGGCCATTCTTGGAGACTTTAACATTCATAATAAACAATGGCTTAAGTATTCATCGCGCACTGACGACGTAGGACGACAAGCCGAACTGATACTCGCAGATTATCACGGTTTGACGCAAATGATAGAGTGTCCCACTAGAATCGCAGACAATTCACATCATAACAACAATTTGCTGGATCTGTTTTTGACAAACGAACCAGATACTACGAAGACAAAAGTCGAACAACCCCTCGGAACATCGGACCATTTACTAATATCAGCAATAGTGCAATTTACATCACCGACACAAATTAAAGCAAATCCTCGTCGGGTTTGGAACTATAAACGCGCTGACTGGGAGGGACTGAGAAACTTTTATGACGAAACACCTTGGAAAACTATTTGTTGTGTTGATCAAGATCCTAGCACATCGGTAATAAGAATTTCTGAAATCATAAAAGAAGGAATGCGGCGGTTTATTCCAAATCGATTAATCACTCCTAAAACTGAGCCTTGGTTTACACGGGATGTTGATGAGGCAGTGAGGAATAAACGCAAAGCATTCAAGACGTATAACGCTAATAAAACACCTGAAACCCATAGCGCCTATAAGAAAGCCAGAAATATTAGTAAATTCAAAATAGACTTGGACAAAGACGCGTTTATCCAGAAGAAAGCAAAGAAATTCGCCGAGCACCCATCTGGCTCACGTAGTTTCTTTCAGGCAGTTAAATCAGTCCAGAGCAATTTTACTCGATCCTCTATTCCAACCTTAGTTCTGAATGACATTCCCGTGAGCGACTCGAAAGAGAAAGCGGATCTTTTGGGTCGTATTTTCGCAGAAAACTCAAACATAGTTGAACCCCCCCATTCTCCTACACTCATTCCCACAGTTGTAACGAAAATGAAACCAATTATTTTTCGTTGCAATATTGTACGGAAAATGCTTCTTTCTATCAATATCAACAAATCTGCTGGCCCAGACGGTATTCCACCCCTCATTCTTAAAAACTTTGCTAGGCAACTAGCTCCAATTTTAACAAAAATTTTCTATTTATCTTATAAAACCGGAATATTTCCCGATTCTTGGAAGCTGGCCAGCGTTCAACCCATACCAAAGAAAGGCAGTAAGATAGACCCTAACAATTATAGACCAATTGCAATTCTGTCGGTTTTAGCTAAAATATTTGAAAAATATGTTAACTACAATTTGATAGATTATTTGGAAATGTCGCGAATTATTGATGATAAGCAGTATGGTTTTCGTAGAAGTCATGCAACAGGTGATCTGTTAGCCTACGTATCCCATCTCTGGAACAAATCGCTGGAAAACCACGGTGAAACATTCAGTATTTCACTTGACATTTCTAAAGCATTTGATAAAGTGTGGCATAAAAATCTTATAGCTAAATTAAAATCTTATGGCATAGACCATCTTACTGTCTCATGGATTCATAGTTTTCTTACAGGTCGCCAATTTCATGTTAATTTAGATGGTATCACATCCAATATTTTCACAACCAATGCTGGGGTTCCCCAAGGTTCTGCACTCTCACCAACCTTGTTTCTTCTATACATTAATGACTTACTTATTTCCACAGTGCACCCAATCCATAGTTTTGCTGATGACAGCACATTACATGCATCACATGCATCTCCTAAATTTCGATCTCATACTGCAGTTACCACTGATAGAGAGTTGCTAATTGATTCCATCAACAAAGATCTAGAGCGTATAATGGAATGGGGTGATCGTAATCTTGTTTCATTTAATCCAACCAAAACCAAATTATGCCGTCTTTCACGAATAGAGCGACATACAAATTTTCCTATTAAAATAAACCAAGAGGAATTGCGTGAGGTTGAATCAGTTAGACTTCTTGGAGTGGATATTCAAAATAACCTGAAATGGAATAAACATGTGTTCAACCTCGCTAAATCTGCAATGCAAAAATTAGGATTCTTGAGTCGATGTAAAAAGTATTTCAATCCCGAGCAAATTTTGCTAATCTTCAAGTCCTTTATTCGTCCATGTATGGAGTACTGCTGTCATGTTTGGGGAGGTGCTTGTCAGTCAACAATAAATTGTTTAGACTCTGTACAGAGAAAAGCAATACGGTTGATTGGTAATACCGAACTAACGGACCAGCTTGATTCACTCCAGCACAGAAGAAATGTGGCTGAATTGTCAATATACTATAAATATAACTTTAGCGAATTCTCCTCTAAGGAAATTCAAAATATTCTTCCATCGTGTGCGCAGTATAATCGACAAACAAGAGCTGCCGAGTTAACCCATCCATTTGTTGTACAAATACCTCGTTGTAGAACTGTGTCCTTCCAAAACGACTATTTCAATAGAGTGGCCAAATTATGGAATTCATTGCCCTCCTCTGTATTTCCCGATGAATTTTCTCCTCAGGCATTTAAAGAAAATGTCCATCATCATCTAAAAAAATTAGTATAGTTATCCCTATATCCCCATTCCTTCCATTCCTTTATAGTTGACATGGTATCTTCGGATATTCAAAGAGTCTAAATAATGAATATTTCATATTTAGTGTGCTAAACATGTCTAACTAATTAATAAAAAAAAAACAATTAAAAGTGTTTTAAAAGTGAATTTTTGAAAACAGTAATTAATTAAATTGTTAATTGTGTTGTGCTCTTAAGTTTTTTATGCATTAGGGATAGTGAAATAATTGAAATCGCATTAAAATATGGAAATTAAATCAACCTTCATTTCTTCAGAAATGAAGGTTCATTTAATTTCCATATTTTTATTTCGGTTTATACTAACAATATCAAATACTTTAGTTTAGTGTAAAATAACCATAATAAAGTGTAAAATAATAATAAAAAAAGTTCAGAGACATTAGATGCGTTCGATTTGACTGAAACAACTGAAAAAACAACAACAATTGCATTTAATTTTTCAGTTGATTCAGTTGCTTCAGTCAAATCGAACACGGCTATTATCATATAAAATTTCTAAAGAAATGAAGGTTGATTTAATTTCCATATTTTAATCATTTCACTATCCCTAATGCGTAAAAAACTTAAGAGCACAACACAATTAACAGTTTAATTAACTTTTGTTTTCAAAAATTCATTTTTAAAACACTTTTAATTGCAATCAGAATAACCAAATTTGCCAGGAAATCAATAAATTTTGATGATTTTACATGCACAAATTTTGACGTTTAAAGTTTGACGTTTAAGGAAAATACTCTATACTCATAAAATTCTATGAATAATATTCATAATAAGTGATTTTTTTAACAAGTATTCCTTATAAGTATATAATACACCTGGCTTAATCACGGTTGAAAATCAACGTAATTTAACCATGGAATATACCCTATTGAGCATACCCTATTGAGCATAAACAATCCTCGATTTCTATCTGTGTTGTAGAACTGTTGGTCTTTTTGGGTTGTTCCACTGCGAAAAGTTTTATTTGGTTTTATTTCCAAAGTTTTCATGTACGTTATTTTAATTTAACTGCGTTGGTCGAGTTATTTTTGGAAAACGTTTTTATTTACAGGAAGAAAGGTTTAAAAGAATTTAGTTTTCTTTATGTTTTTGTTAAAGTTTAGCATAAACGTAATTTTGTTGTCGAAAGAGCGGATTGCCAAGAAATGTTCTTCTCACCGAATACCATCCATATTTCCGTTATGACAACATAGTCATAATAAACCTCACATTGTTAAATTTAAGTGCTTTATATGATTCCACGGTAACCGAAAGTTCTTCTCCAACCCTTTACAAGAGGGTTTATGCTGTTCTACTCTTCGTTGTTTTTGAGGGATTTTATTTCAATGTTAATTTAGTTTTCACAGAACTGCTAATCATGAAAGTCTGTTTCTGTTCTTTGCTGACTTAGATACGATCCACTCAGGTAGACTATATTATTGGAACACTTTGATTGGTTTTAGCTAGATCATCAGTTTGATAGCACCCAGCCACCTGTTTGAATATCTGAGTTTTGTTTTTGCAACAAAAATATTTCTCCTCTGTAATAAAATAGTGTGGGGATTTCATCTTTGATAAAAGATAAACAAACGCTTAAAAATATAGTAATTTAAAATCAATTTTCCAAAACTAAATAAATCATTTTTTTCGGCAAACGGCTATAAAGTTTAACTTTAGTGCCGCTAGGGAGTTAGCTAAAGTCTTACTTTTTAGCCTGACAGCAAAAGTAACGCCATTTTTATTTTATATTACGGAGGTTGTAAAGTAGCATTTGTTATTTGTTAGTTTGTTATTTTTTCAAACATATTGTATAACCATGACAACAAAAAATAAGTTGATTCTCATATTATGAAATTTTGAAATGGCTAAAATTTTATTCAAACAAATTTAAATGTTTTTTTCTCTTTTTTGGAAGTAATTATGACGATACAATTTCATATTTATAAAAAATTTAAACGTTTGCCGAAAAAATAGTGTATTTAATTCGGAGCTAAAGTGACTTTTTGTGTATCGTCTATAATTGTCAAACTATAGACTCAACACAAAAAATATCACTTTAGCTCCTTATTAAATAATGTACTATTTGGTTCACTCTCTTGTTATTATGTTGCGATTTAAACTTGATTGATTTGCTTTTTATCACCGAAAAATGTTTAATTATGGTTTAAAAAATTATCTTTTTCGTGACCCAATTTTACCCTTTGCCAACAAGAACGTATAGTTATTTTTGATACAAACTCGTAAAATAACACTTTTTCATTTGAACGCAGAATTTAAATTCACACGAAATGAAAGAAGTTATTCACGCGTGTATGTATATTCTTATTCTCGATGACAATTCATAAATAAGCCGTTAATTACTAATGTCGAATTCTTTTCACTAAAAAATATAAAAAAATATTGCAACGGTGATACATTGGCTAACTATCCCATAGCTTTGGAAACAAAATGTTCTGGATATATAGTGAACATCAAATACTTAAATTAATGGCTGGCCGATGTCATAGATTTTTCATAGATCTGTTATAAAAAACAGACATAAATTCTGTTCTACGAATAGAAAAATTAAAAAAATATTTGTCTGTAGTTGGACTGCAGAATTGTTACAAATAATACTCTAGGCATATATACCAAGTTTCATCAAAATCAATTATCAGGAACTGATGTTTTTGAAGTTTCAAAAAAATCAGTTCAGTTTTATTTGAATTGGCTATTTTGACAGTAAATAGATATTCGATTTTTCTTTTGGATTTTATTAGAATTGATTTTGACGTTTAGCTTAGGCTTAAAATGGCGAACTTAAAAATCTGCTATGCCAACATAAGAGGATTGAATGTCAATCTTAACTCAGTTCATTGTTATCTGGAGAGTGTCAAAACTGACATTCTTTTTTTAACGGAAACAATTATCAGTGCAAGAGTTGCCACTCAAGCATGGTGTTTCTACGTATGTTAGGGATACCATTCTATATGAGTGAATTAAAAATTTCGTGTTAAATACTAAATTTCACAACATGGTATCTCTAAAAATTAGTTGTCCTAAGCAAACGTTGTTTGTCTTTGGACTATATTGTTCATCCAACTCTCCAGAGAGCATAAATTTATTTCACGTCCTATCTGAAAAGATAGATAGGTTAAACGATTATCCTAATACCAAATTTATAGTTCTTGGTGACTTTAACGTGCACAATATCGAATGGCTCACTTTTAGCTCTAAAACAACTGAGATTGGTAAACAGGCTGAGCTGTTATATATCATAATTTTCAACAGTTGATTGACCAGCCAACAAGGGTTCCTGAAATGTATGGTCAAAATAGTCACTTACTTGATTTGTTTTTGACAAATGATCCGTGCTTGGTACAAATTAAGGTATCAGAGCCTTTAGGTGGATCAGATCATAATTTGATTTCCACAAAATTAAATATTCAAATGCCTAAGCAGTTTAAAGCAAATCCTCGTCGTGTATGGGACTATAAAGCTGTGGATTGGCTGGGTCTTAAATGTTTTTATAATAGTTTTCCCTGGAAACTTATTTCTCTTGCAGCTCAAAACTCTGACATTGCTGCTGTAAATTTTTCCGAAACTGTTCTCGAGGGTATGCGCAAATTCATTCCAAATAAATTAATAGCTCCTAAGGCTGAGCAATGGTTTTCGTCTAAGTGTAAAAAAGCAATTAGAATAAAAAAGTCCCAGCGGCAGGTATATCCGCTAGAAATAGGTAGATTTCGGGGTCAGACGGTTTTGTGTCCAAATAAAATTAGATAAGTCAGATTAGTTTAAAATAAAAAATTTAAGTAGAAACAGAATAATTCAAAAAAATTATCGAACCAAATTAAATACATTATCCGAACTAACTCCATCAATACAATTTCGGAACAGTTTTATTTAAGTTGGTTTAAGTAAACTACTTTTAATAACATATTAAATCCACCAAAGATCAAATGAGCTACGTCACAACTACAATTATACCATCACACATAATTTGTAACCAAACATTATCAAACAATTTTATTTCAAAATCATCTTTTGTTGTTGTGTTTTTTGTTCTTATTTAATCTTTTTTCAAACGGTTACTTCGTAAAAAAAAATAAAAACAAAAGAGATTTTGATAAGTTTTCTATGGTATTAAATGGCTTGATATTTTTTTGCAAGACGTTCATTATAACGCTTATAAAAATGGAACCTTTTGGGTTAGAAAGCCGAAATTTTTTGAGGCTATAGATTAAAAGTATGGTTAAAAGTTAAAATGAATTTAAATAACATAAACTGAAACATGATGAAAGCATTGCCTTTTGCGTTTGTTTTCATTTCAACAGCCCTAGGGTCTCAACCGTTATATTTGAACTATTTTTTTGGAAAATTTTGGAAAGATTTATATTTTATGTACGTGAGAAAAAGTTTTCAAATATGAGCTTGGCCATTTTCAGCTAGATCAAGAACTGCAAAGTTTAGTAAATTTTTAAAACAGCTGATTTTTGAGGAACCTGAAACGCCAAGGTTGTCATCTGGATAAAAATGATAAAAAAAGGTTTAAATATTCAATATTTTTTAATTTCATTAAAATATTATGATTCAAACGGAAGTTATAGCGCCCTTGATTATTCGACTTTTCTTTTTAGGCTCTAGCCGCTTAACCGGTAGCCGGATATGGCCAGTTCACGAACTTGTCCAAGACATTATTTGCCAAAACATACCCAGAAAATTATTTTGGTGTAGGTCGAAAAATGCGACCGTGAGATTGCCGCTAAATTCCGTTATACCACATATCGTTATATATATATATATATATATATATATATATATATATATATATATATATATATATATATATATATATATATATATATATATATATATATATATATTAGACTGGTCGTTAAAAACTAAATTTTCCGAGACGCCCTCTGGAAAAATTCTTTGTGGTCAAAAAACCACAATGGCATTATTTTTTTTTTTTTTAAATCAAAAGAACACGTGCCGCAAAATCGTCGAAGTTGATTTTTTGAAAAATTCGTAGACTTTTTCAAATATATCATAAAATATGCAGATGTCAAAAAAAATTACATAACCATTTTTGTAGGAAATTTAACTCTCTACAAAAAAGGTCCATGTCATTTTTTTCCCGAAAACGTATAGTTCTCATGATATATTGAAAACGAACTTGTAAGTTTTCGTAATTTTTAAAAAACAGAAAAAATAAAGATGACGAAAAAGTCCTAATTTTCTTCTTATTCTATAGAATGAAATGTATAAAATAATAATCGCGACAAAAAAAATCAAAATTAGTACTTTTTCGTCGAAATTTTCATCATTTGGTTTTACAAGTTTCGAAGAATTTCAAGTTTTATTTCAAAATATCATCAGAAATATAGGTTTTAGGAAAAAAATGACTTGGACTTTTTTTTGTAGAGAATTAAATTTCCCACAAAAATGATTATGTGATTTTTTTTGACATCTGCATATTTTATGAGATATTAACAATTTTATCAAAAAATAAACTTCGATGATTTTGCGGCACGTGTTCTTTTGACTTAAAAAAAAAAAAAATAATGCCGTTGTGGTTTTTCGACCACAAAGAATTTTTCCAGGGGGCGTCTCGGAAAATTTAGTTTTTAACGGCCAGTCTAATATATATATATATATATAATATATATATATATATATATATATATATATATATATATATATATATATATATATATACATATATATATATATATATATATATATATATATATATATATATATATATATATATATATATATATATATATATATATATATATATATATATATACCCTTCTATTTTAATATATTTAAGTATACCCAAATATTTTGAATATTTCCGATGTTATGATATTTCGCTAATACGATTTTAGGTAGATTTCATATAAAAATCTACCTATTGCGATGGGCTTCATCTCGGAATTTCGGAAAAATTTTGATGCCAAACGACTATATCGTCGCTTTAATAATGAAACAACGTATTCGCAAAAGTGTAGTTTCGAGATAATTGGGTTTAAAGATTTTTCGATTTCTGATTTTCGTAAACTCGGCAGCACTATTGAATGAATAAAGATATTGGAAAAAAAATTTCTACCAATTAATCTTGACTAATTTCCCCGCAACATATTAAAATTTCACATTGGCATCTGCTGGCTTTTCTACCTAAAAAGAGGTGAAAAGTCAATCAGGCACCTTATACGTTATTTCATATTTCATATACGTTATTTCATTTTGCTTGGAAGTACGATTAAGCCCAAAATAAATTATTATTGAACTAACGCATGATATTCTTACAATTTTTTATTTATATGAACCGGTATATCATGTAGTCATGAATGATGCTTATACAATATTTTAGATTTACCATTTTGTGTGGCGATCGTAATGTATGTAAGATATACGACAATGATTTTATCCACGTTATTATTCTGTAGGAATTGAAATATCGTACATGCATTTACGCTGTTTCAATATTTAACCAAATTCAAATTGGCATGTACGTTAATTAACAAAATATTAATTTTCACCCCCAGTTATAAAATAATTGGAAAATGTTAAAACGCCACTCTATAGACATCCTTATGGGGAATGCAGCGCACCCATTATATAATAACAACGTATATATGGCATACGTTATTTCATTATTAAGGCGACGATATATGACGGAGACGGAAAAACAAAAAAAAAATTATATATATATATATATATATATATATATATATATATATATATATATATATATATATATATATATATATATATATATATATATATATATATATATATATATATATATATATATATATATATATATATATATATATATATATATATATATATATATATATATATATAGGGAAACCTCCTAATGTGACCACCCCTTCATTCTGACCACCTCCTTAAATGGACCACTTTTTTACCCAAGAAAAGATTTACCCAAGAAAACGTCCTCCTAAAATATGAGCCCTCAAAATTAATGTTTAGCACGCGGCATCGACGTTTGAAGATTTTCCATACAAAATACATGTAAACTATAGTGTCTTTTTTAAAAATAATTACAGCTCAGCGGCATTTTATACTATTTCAAAAAGGAAAAAAGCCACTAACTCAGGACTAAATTATCTACAAAAGTGCCTAAATAGATGTAATTGTAACTTACACCGGTGACACACTACAGATCACTAAAGTCAGTTTTATGTGAATTTCTTGTTCTTTTGTTTTTATTTCATAAATGGCTAAAGCTATAGGAAAAATGTCAATAACAAAGTTGTAGTTAGTTAAGTTTCCTACAAAAAACTCAGAAGAACCGAATTTCTATGATTGATATTTTTCGAGATAATAAGCTTTTATTAAAATGGATGTTTTAAGAGATTTTCGTCATCAATTTATGAAAATCGCAAGTTCTAAAATAATAAAAGTTTATTATCTCGAGAAATATCAATCATAGAGATTCGGTTCTTTTGAGTTTTTTGTAGGAAACTTAACTAACTACAACTTTGTTACTGTCATTTTTCCTATAGCTTTAGCCATTTATGAAATAAAAACAAAAGAACAAGAAATTCACATAAAACTGACTTTAGTGATCTGTAGTGTGTCACCGGTGTAAGTTACAATTACATCTATTCAGGCACTTTTGTAGATAATTTAGTCCTGAGTTAGTGGCTTTTTTCCTTTTTGAAATAGTATAAAATGCCGCTGAGCTGTAATTTTTTTTGAGCTTGGCTATTTTCAGCTAGATCAAGAACTGCAAAGTTTAGTAAATTTTTAAAACAGCTGATTTTTGAAGAACCTGAAACGCCAAGGTTGTCATCTGGATAAAAATGATAAAAAAAGGTTTAAATATTCAATATTTTTTAATTTCATTAAAATATTGATTATTCGACTTTTCTTTTTAGGCTCTAGCCGCTTAACCGGTAGCCGGATATGGCCAGTTCACGAACTTGTCCAAGACATTATTTGCCAAAACATACCCAGAAAATTATTTTGGTGTAGGTCGAAAAATGCGACCGTGAGATTGCCGCTAAATTCCGTTATACCACATATCGTTATATATATATATATATATATATATATATATATATATATATATATATATATATATATATATATATATATATATATATATATATATATATATATATATATATATATATATATATATATATATATATATATATATATATATATATATATATATATATATATATATATATATATATATATATATATGTATATATATATATATATATATATATATATATATATATATATATATATATGTATATATATATATATATATATATATATATATATATATATTGATATATATATATATACATATATATATATATATATATATATATATATATATATATATATATATATATATATATATATATATATATACCCTTATATTTTAATATATTTAAGTATACCCAAATATTTTGAATATTTCCGATGTTATGATATTTCGCTAATACGATTTTAGGTAGATTTCATATAAAAATCTACCTATTGCGATGGGCTTCATCTCGGAATTTCGGAAAAATTTTGATGCCAAACGACTATATCGTCGCTTTAATAATGAAACAACGTATTCGCAAAAGTGTAGTTTCGAGATAATTGGGTTTAAAGATTTTTCGATTTTCTGATTTTCGTAAACTCGGCAGCACTATTGAATGAATAAAGATATTGGAAAAAAAATTTCTACCAATTAATCTTGACTAATTTCCCCGCAACATATTAAAATTTCACATTGGCATCTGCTGGCTTTTCTACCTAAAAAGAGGTGAAAAGTCAATCAGGCACCTTATACGTTATTTCATATTTTATATACGTTATTTCATTTTGCTTGGAAGTACGATTAAGCCCAAAATAAATTATTATTGAACTAACGCATGATATTCTTACAATTTTTTATT
The DNA here is from genome assembly GCA_963693315.1 of Diogma glabrata. Lineage (NCBI taxonomy): Eukaryota > Metazoa > Arthropoda > Insecta > Diptera > Cylindrotomidae > Diogma > Diogma glabrata. The sequence continues at coordinate 40,340 of CAVNZG010000130.1, forward strand.
TATATGAACCGGTATATCATGTAGTCATGAATGATGCTTATACAATATTTTAGATTTACCATTTTGTGTGGCGATCGTAATGTATGTAAGATATACGACAATGATTTTATCCACGTTATTATTCTGTAGGAATTGAAATATCGTACATGCATTTACGCTGTTTCAATATTTAACCACATTCAAATTGGCATGTACGTTAATTAACAAAATATTAATTTTCACCCCCAGTTATAAAATAATTGGAAAATGTTAAAACGCCACACTATAGACATCCTTATGGGGAATGCAGCGCACCCATTATATAATAACAACGTATATATGGCATACGTTATTTCATTATTAAGGCGACGATATATGATAAGCGGAGACGGAAAAACAAAAAAAAATTATATATATATATATATATATATATATATATATATATATATATATATATATATATATATATATATATATATATATATATATATATATATATATATATATATATATATATATATATATATATATATATATATATATATATATATATATATATATAGGGAAACCTCCTAATGTGACCACCCCTTCATTCTGACCACCTCCTTAAATGGACCACTTTTTTACCCAAGAAAAGAATTACCCAAGAAAACGTCCTCCTAAAATATGAGCCCTCAAAATTAATGTTTAGCACTCGGCATCAACGTTTGAAGATTTTCCATACAAAATACATGTAAACTATAGTGTCTTTTTTAAAAATAATTACAGCTCAGCGGCATTTTATACTATTTCAAAAAGGAAAAAAGCCACTAACTCAGGACTAAATTATCTACAAAAGTGCCTAAATAGATGTAATTGTAACTTACACCGGTGACACACTACAGATCACTAAAGTCAGTTTTATGTGAATTTCTTGTTCTTTTGTTTTTATTTCATAAATGGCTAAAGCTATAGGAAAAATGTCAATAACAAAGTTGTAGTTAGTTAAGTTTCCTACAAAAAACTCAGAAGAACCGAATTTCTATGATTGATATTTTTCGAGATAATAAGCTTTTATTAAAATGGATGTTTTAAGAGATTTTCGTCATCAATTTATGAAAATCGCAAGTTCTAAAATAATAAAAGTTTATTATCTCGAGAAATATCAATCATAGAGATTCGGTTCTTTTGAGTTTTTTGTAGGAAACTTAACTAACTACAACTTTGTTATTGACATTTTTCCTATAGCTTTAGCCATTTATGAAATAAAAACAAAAGAACAAGAAATTCACATAAAACTGACTTTAGTGATCTGTAGTGTGTCACCGGTGTAAGTTACAATTACATCTATTTAGGCACTTTTGTAGATAATTTAGTCCTGAGTTAGTGGCTTTTTTCTTTTTTGAAATAGTATAAAATGCCGCTGAGCTGTAATTTTTTTTAAAAAAGACACTATAGTTTACATGTATTTTGTATGGAAAATCTTCAAACGTCGATGCCGAGTGCTAAACATTAATTTTGAGGGCTCATATTTTAGGAGGACGTTTTCTTGGGTAATTCTTTTCTTGGGTAAAAAAGTGGTCCATTTAAGGAGGTGGTCAGAATGAAGGGGTGGTCACATTAGGAGGTTTCACTATATATATATATATATATATATATATATATATATATATATATATATATATATATATATATATATATATATATATATATACATATATATATATATATATATATATATATATATATATATATATATATATATATATATATATATATATATATATATATATATATATATATATATATATAATTTTTTTTTTGTTTTTCCGTCTCCGCTTATCATATATAGTCGTTTGGCATCAAAATTTTTCCGAAATTCCGAGATGAAGCCCATCGCAATAGGTAGATTTTTATATGAAATCTACCTAAACATCGGAAATATTCAAAATATTTGGGTATACTTAAATATATCAAAATATAAGGGTATATATATATATATATATATATATATATATATATATATATATATATATATATATATATATATATATATATATATATATATATATATATATATGTATATATATATATATATATATATATATATATATATATATATATATATATATATATATATATATATATATATATATATATATATATATATAACGATATGAGGTATAACGGAATTTAGCGGCACTCTCAAGGGTTCATTTTTCGACCTACACCAAAATAATTTTCTGTGTATATTTTGGCAAATAATTTCTTAGACAGGTTCTTGAACTGGCCATATCCGGGAACTGGTTAAGCGGCTGGAGACAAAAAAGTCGAATAATCTACAGCGCTATAACTTCCGTTTGAATAATAATATTTTAATAAAATTTAAAAATATTGAATATTTGAACCTTTTTTTATCATTTTTATCCAGATGACAACCTTGGCGTTTCGGGATCCTCAAAAATTAGCTGTTTTAAAAATTTACTAAGCTCTGCTGTCCTTGATCTAGCTGAAAATGGCAAAGCTCATATTTGAAAACTTTTGCTCACGTATATAAAATATAAATCTTTCCAAAATTTAAAAAAAAAATAGTTCAAGTCTAAAGGTTGAGACCCTAGGGCTGTTGAAATGAAAACAAACGCAAAAGGCAATGCTTTCATCATGTTTCAGCTTATGTTATTTAAATTCATCTTAACTTTTAAGCATACTTTTAAACTATAGCCTCAAAAATTTCAGCTTTGTAACCCAAAAGGTTCCATTTTAATAAGCAATATAATGCACCTCTTGCAAGAAAAATATTAAGCCATTTAATACCATAGAAAAAT